>CABHPQ010173959.1:17500-36463 GCA_902168405.1 Peromyscus aztecus | reverse complement strand
GAGAGAGAGAGAGAGAGAGAGAGAGAGAGAGAGAGAGAGAGAGAGAGAGAGAGAAGCAGAAGGGGGTAGTTGGGAAGAAGAAGGGGATTCATGGGAGTGGGGGCTGAACAGGAGAGGGCAACAAGGGTAAATACTAGAAATACGCTATGTACATTATGTAAATAAGTCACAATGAAGCCCATTATTATGTACAATTAGCATATTCCAGTTAAAGCATTTGAAAATAAAAGAAGATTTAGGAAACGTCAGTGCACTATAGTGTTGATTATTCATGACACATTTGGTTAATATACACATGCTGAGTGATTGTGTGTGTGTGTGTGTGTGTGTGTGTGTGTGTGTGTGTTTGCTCACGCATGCAAAGGAGCACACATGTGGTTTTGAATAAGGTGGTATGAGGTCAACCTCAGCTGTTGTTCCTAAGTGCTGTCTACCTCATACTTTTGGTTAGTTTGTTTTTAAGACGGTCTGGAGTTCACCTCAACACCCCCTCTCTCCTAGGAAGTGCTCTGTGATTTGTAGAGTGCCTGCTTCTGTAATCTCCATTTCACAGTTACTGCAACCCTGGGTCCTCATTCCTCCAATGTCCTCATCCTCTGCCACTTAACACTAAGTCCAGAGGCTGGTGAAGTGGAGTAGACATCCACTGAAGGAGCACACATATGCATTGTCTATAGGTCAGAGACCTGCTTCTGCTGCCTTAGCTCTGTTTCCTGTTTCTGGGATAATATACCTTGATGAAAACAACCTACAGAGGAAAGGGTTTGTTCATCTTACAATTCCAGGCTGCAGCCAATCACTGCAGGGAAATCAAAGCAGGAACGTGATGCAGCTGGTCACATCACATCCCCAGTCAGGAGCAGAGAGAGAATGAATGGGTACAGGACGGACGGGCCAGAGCTCAGTTCGCTTGCTCTTTTCACTCAGTCCAGGGCCCAGCCAAATTCAGGGTGGATCTTCCCACTTTAATTAACACAGTTAAGAAGATCCCTCACAGACATCCCTACAGACCAAAACAATTCAGACAATTCCCCATTGAGACTCCCTTCCCAAGTTGACAATGCAAGCTGACTACCACAGTGCTTCTATTATCACATTGATTTCGGGGGGTGGGGGAGGGGGCAAAGTTGTGATAGCCCAGCATTTCTTATTGATTATTGTATGGCTGTGACTTACTACAGGTAATGCGACTTGCTAAAACAGCTCTTGTTGTATAGAAGGCATTCAGTAGGTTTTAGATGAATGAGTTTATGACCTAAATAATGTTACTAGGTGAAAGGATGGATAATATGTATTTATTATGTTTTCAATGCCAGGCTCTGTGGAAATGATATTATCTCTTTTATTGGTCACCAACTCTGCCACGGCCATGATGTGCCTCATTTCCCAGTTGAGAAGAATGGGATTCTGCGAGTCTAAGCGACACATACAAGGTCACATCATAAGTGGAGAAGGGATTTGAAATTTAAAGTCTATTTCAAACGTCAACATGGCAGGCATTGTAGAAAGATTATTATGTGTTTTTAGCTTTCAATAGAATGGTAGAAGTCAATATGCTCTGACCAGCTGCAAAGTGAAGTCTGTGTACACAGACTAGGTGTGTTTTGTAACTCCTATTCCCCCAGATACCCTGTGTGACTGAAGGCCATGAGCCCCTCACCAGGGCCGGGTGTCACAAGGCAGGTCCTACCAGATCTGGGAGGCTTTGCCCATAAGACCCTAAACAGTGAAACTTGGGACCTCAATACACTTGGTATGCTTATTTCTAATTAGAACTATTTCTACAGGGGCTGGAGAGATGGCTAAGGAGTTAAGAGCACTCTGCTGCTCTTTCAGGGGACCCAAGTTCAGTCTCCCAGCACCCATGCCAGGCAGCTCACAACTGCCTGTAATTCCAGCTCCAGGGAATCCAACATCCTCTTCTGGCCTTTGTATGCACACATACATAAATAAAAATAAACCTTTTTTTAAAAAAGAAGTATTTCAAATTCAAACAATGCAAAAATGTGTGTGTGTGTGTGTGTGTGTGTGTGTGCATGCATGCGCGTGCACGTGTGCACATGTGTGCATATCCAGTGTGCATAGGGAAGTGAGAACACAACTTTCTGAACTCTGTTCTCTCCTTCTGCAGTGTGGAGCCTGGGAATAAAATTCAGGTAATATGTAACTGTTTCCTGTGAGGATAAAACAGGACAAAAGCTCCTTAAGACACAAGATGTTCTAAGAGGAGATGAAATATTCCGACCTGTAGGGAATCTCTTTTAGTTCAGAAAGTGAACAACTCAAAGGCATTAGGAAGTTCCTGAAACTGACCAGATTTACTAACCTCCTTTCTAGATTATATAAGAAGGACAGCTGAGAAATAGTCTCAGATGAGCTAAGATGCCTAGAAGAGGCTCAGAGCAGCTGAGCCACTTGGAAGAAACAGAGACCAGCTGAGCGGCTTAGAAGAGACAAGACCAGCAGTGTTGTCTAGAAGAGGAGTAAATCAACGGAGCTGCCTGAAAGACTGTCTAGCCTATTGAGCTGCCTGTAGATTGCTTTCCAGATTTCTATCTTTTGTTAGCTGTCAATCGTGCTGGTGGACTTTGGTGATGCAGCTGTCCTTGAGTCATTTCTGCTCCTGTAGGTGACCCTTTACCATTCTTTTATATGTAACACCAGTAAAATTCATTGACTCACCAGATTGGACTTTGACGGTATCCTTACTTTTGTCTGTCATCAGTACCCTATCTGGAATGATGGGTATTTGTCATCTTTCCCCGGAATAAGTGTCACATAAGAGGTACTTAGACTTGGCTATAAGTACCTTTACCTGCTGAACGATCTTGGAAGCCTGACAATGCTGAATTTTGAAAAGAGGAGTTGAGGGGACTGTGAGCAGCTGCTTCTCCTCTTGGGTGTGAGGGACTTGCCAATGCCTGTGACATGTATCCGGAGGGGGTGGCTGAAGAAATGATCAGAACAGGGGGCACATTCCCTGTATTTGTCAGAATGGGTGTGCCCTACTGTCTTGTCACGTGACAGTGTCTCTCTTAGAAAGAATTGGCAGGCATGTGAAGCACAACAACCAGGCCTTTCTCTCACGGCAGTTGAAAGTAAAAGCTGTGTTGGTTACATTTCCCATCTAGTGACAAAGTAACTTGAGGAAGGAAGGGCTTATCCTCTATCACAGTTTGAGGCTGTCAGGCAGGGAAGGCATGGAGGAGGAGCTTGAGGCAGCTGGTCATAATGCCTCAGCAGTCAGGAAGCAGAGAGAGATGGACGCTGGTACTTATCCAGTTTTCCCTTTTTATTCAGATCAAGAAGACAGTCCATGGAACGGCACTTCCCACGTTTAGCTTCTTCCCACCTTCCTTAATCCAATCTAGATAAAACCCCTCACAGGCAGAGCCAGGGAGTCGTTCCCTCGGTGATGCTGGATCTTGTCAAACTGACAAACAGTATCATCACAACATCGTTACCGAATGACGTGGAGAAGGGAGGAGGAAGGAGGATAGGGAGATGTTGGGAAGGCTCATGAAAAGGGAAGAGGGAGGAGGATGGGGAGATGTTGGGAAGGCTCATGAAAAGGGAAGAGGGAGGAGGATGGGGAGATGTTGGGAAGGCTCGTGAGGTATAGCCAGACAGGAGCCACAGGTCCTGGTGCTCTCCACACATTAGAATAACTGTAGAAAGAAGAATGTGCCTTAGATCTCAGAAGTCTCTAAGTCAGACAGAAACTTCTCCTTACAGGAACGGTGGTCAGTGCAGAAAATCACAGCTGCCCAGATGCTGAAAAGAAGTGACAGCTGTGGGCTCAGCCCTAAAGGAGACACTGACACTATCCCTCTAAGGCTCAGAGAACACTGTGAAAGAGGGTTGGGAAGTGTCTTAAGAGCCCAGTGATAGGAGGAAGGGGTTCTGAAATTCCATTCTCCAGACTTGATGCAACCATTGCAGTCATGAACTCACCACTGAGGTCACTTGTACTGTGCCCACACAAGACTGACCCTGTCTACAGTTGGTCATGGAAAGGGGAGGGACTTGTGGAACTACATCTTTTACTTCTGAGATATTGGGTATTGATAGATTCTGGATGAAGGAGAATGTGGGGGTGGAAGAGGGTGTGGTTAGAATGGGCATTAGATACTGTGTACATCTGTTAATTATCTCAGAACAACTTTTAATTGATACATTTTTTTTTAAAAATCCAGGAGGAATGAGTTTGAATGTCTTTACCATAAAGAAAGGACAGGAATTTGGGGAGATGGATGCTTTACTTGACTTAATTATGCACACAGTGCACATGTTCAAAATACCATGTTACCTCAATAATATATAGAATCTTTTTGTTTTTAGGTATCATTTAAAAGATACATTTTATTTAAAGTACTTTTTTTTCATCCAAACAGCAGAGAGCAAAGAGTGACGTTTCCACAGGAAGTCTGAACTTTCTCCTTATGAAAGCTGAACACGTGCTCAGGAGAACGGTGTTTTTGTTCTTTTCTTCCTAGCATTAAGGACAGATGAAATTCATTCCCAGGTAAATGCCTTCCTTTTCTACAGTTTATGGTGAATTCTTAGGTAGATCCAGGCCACCAGAGATGTTTTACACATCTGGCTGGGGTCATGGACTGTGGAAAAGCCAGTTTTCTCTGGGCTTAGCTTTATATCTCCTCTTTATCCAAGAGATAGAGTCTGGATGACTGGTGGATCTCAGCTCTGCACTGGCCACTGCTGTAGTGAGCTAACAGAATCCACTCATGAGTGCCAGAAAGTGCTGGGTGCTGGGTGTGGTGGACCCAGGGTGAGGGGGGAGCAAGAAACATGACCACACCAACATGGTTTCCAACAGTGCTTCCTATATATGTGGCTGGGTATTTCTGATGCTCTTGCCTCTTAGAGCCAGGCAAGAAGATGAAATGTAGATGCAAGATGAGCAGCCTGGCTCCCGGCTCCCAGGTATCCCAGCAGGTAGGGAAAAGCCTCCAAAGGAGCCCAGGACAGCCACACCTCCACTATTTCTGACATCTTGGATTCAATGTAATACCATGTGAATTTATTTCCTACCATATGTGATTTTTGCTTATTTGTAAGCAAAAAGTGACGTGTTTCAGTAGCGCCTGGCCTATGCTCTACACATCTGGTTCACAGTGGATGGAAGAGGGACTTACTTGGCCACCTAGAAAGATGGGGGTGGGGACCAAAGTGATGACTTAGCTGGTAAAGGTCCTGCTGCACAGGTGTGAGGACCAGAGTTTGCGTTCCCAGCACCCATGCAGAAGCTAGGTCCAGCAGCAGTAACTCCGATGCTGAGGACATGGAAACAGCTGGGTCCCTGGAGCTCATTGGCCAATAAGGTTGGCTCAATTAATCAGGTTCAGTGAGAGATGTCAACTCAAAAACAGATGAAGAGAAATTGAGGACGATATCTGATGTCCATCTCTAGTGTGTGAGATGGACACATGTGCACATATACCTGCTCACACACAGAGAAAGAAGCCTGTAGGGTGGAGGTATCGTGCAAGTGCCCTTGCTCATCAGTGCCAGCGGCAGCAGAGCCCGACAGTCAGTTCTGCTCTGTGCAAACAACCTCACCGGATTCTCTCTGTGTCTTCTGTTTATGGAAAGCCTGTCACCCATCTGCCTGGGAAGGATCCTTGCTGTTCTCATGGGAGCCTTTCTTTCCTTTTGTCCTCCACGCCCACAGGGCCCCGGCATCCTCCAGGAGACCTTTCCAGACTGCACCTGCTCTGTGTGTTTGTTGTGTGTTATGGTGTATATGACGGTTTGTCACCCAAAGCACTCAGCATATCAGTCTTCCTGTGTACTGTCCTGTCCAATCATCACCCCACCAAGGGCTCACAAACAACCAGTGTGGAACCTGCTTGGCTGGGAGCCTGTGACTGCCCTGCTGCAGACGCAGCCTCTGGCTATAAGTCTCCTACTCTCCTAGGCTCTGGATCCTCGGCTTCTTTTCTAGTCTCTGGGTGCTCGTGATAATGTCCTGCTCTTTGTGGGTCTCTTTTTATAGGCACACAGGCAATCACACAAGGAATGTGAAGACTGCCTGGGGCAGCAGCAGGTCAGGAAGTGGGATACCCAGTGGGTGACAAGAGCAGCTTTGACAGGGCAGGTGTGGAAGTCTCCCAATAGTGTAACGGTAGGTGTGTGTCGGGGAGGGGGAGACAAGGAGGCTGGTGTTGCAGGTCCATGCTGTATCATTCCCATTCACAGGTGATGGAGAAAGGGGTAGTTTGAATGTGTGGGAACGCAATGCAATATGGAAGAGTGCTGTTTGCTGCCTTTATTTTTCTGGTGGGCTAAACTACCTTTGTTAGATAGCCCTGGCCTACTACTGGCCTAGGCATGGCGCCACCCACAGTGGGCCACGCCCTCCTACATTAATTAGCAATCAAGAAAACGCCTCAAAGACTTGGCCACAGGCCAATCTGAAGTGAGGCAATTCCTCATTGAAGTTTTCTCTTCCCAGGTATCAGGTTGACAGCCAATATTAGCCATTACAGTGACCTTGAACTCACAGCAATCCTCCTGCCTCAGTCTCTCTCCTAAAAGCATGCTGTGTCTGTGTTTGTGTGTGTGCAGGTTCATGTATATGTGTGAATGTGTATTGTGTGTACATGACTGTGGAGGCCAGGTGTCAACTTCAGGTGGCATTCCTTAAGGGCCATCGATCTTGGCTTTTGCTTGAAACAAAGATCTCTCCTTGGCGTGGGGCTTGTTTTTATCAGGTAACATATTAAGGGGCCCAGAACTTACTTTTAGCCCCTCAACATTTTGGAGTGGGCTCTATGTGTCTCGGAAATAGAGTTGACTAGCCCTAGTCACAAATCCTTCGGATCTTGTCTCAAGGTGCCCATGGCCACCAGGAGTGATCCCGGGGGTTCTGAGGAGGAGCTCAGGGAATGGAGGAAGTTGGACAGTGGGAATGTGTACACTGGACATGCCCGCATTTGTCATTTTCCTCCGAGATGGCACCTATGGTCCTGGTAGGAAGAGCAAGGCTATGCTGGGTGTGGTCCTTCTCCCTGCGGCCCGCCCTGCCTGGCATAGCATCTGACCTCGCCAGCTGTGGGAGGAGTGCCTGGAAGAGAGCTGGGCTGGGAGACTGGCAACGAGGTGGAAGTTCCTCTCTGCAGCAGCCGGCTGCTTCAGCATTTGCAGCCGCAAGCTGACTCCCCGAGTCAGCATCCACAGCAGCCCATCCCAGAGAGCAGTTTTTGTGTAGATTATGAAATATTGATTGTCTGTCCTCCGCGTTTTAATTGCATTTGGGAGAGTGCTAAGCTGAGTCAGTGTGGGGCTGCTTGGCTTCCCTTTGCCCCCTAGGAGAACAGAAAAGCTGGAGAAGCAAGAATACAAAATGCACATTAGAAGGAAGCAGAGGGCAGAGGTAGGTGGTGATGGGGGAGCGTGTGGAGACTTGCCAGGCGAGCACGAGGACCTGTGTTTGATCCCCAAATCCACACAAAGAGATGAGTATGGGAGTGCACACTTAGAATCCCAGCACTGAAAAGGCAGAGACAGGAGGGTTTGGGGGGATCACTGGCTAGCCAGAACTGTGAGTTCTAGGTCAAGGAGAGAACTCCCCCTCACACACACACACACACACACACTTTGGTAGAGCCCCCATACACACACTCACATACACACTTGGCACAGGCAGAGGAGGAGGAAGGGAATGAGAAACAAGTCAAAGGAATTACAGTGGAGACAGCTGCTCTCGGCCAGAGATTAGCACCCACGTGGTGGTACTGCGCATGAGAAAGCTGGTTGCTGGGACGGAGGAGGAAAACAGTCAAACACGTTTTCTGATATGGAAACTCAAGGCAAGTGGAGGCACCATGCTCCTTCTCTGCTTTCTCAAAACATGCCTGGGCTACCAAATGTCCAGCGGCTCCTGACCACGCTGCCTGAGTAGAGCAGAGTGAGGCCCCGCATTCCTGAACGCCATCGTCATATGGCACTTCCTCTGAAGTGAAGTCTTCCCTTTGGGAGTGGGGGCAGCGGGGCTTAGGAAACTCAGGACAAAATATCATCCATCTGGGAAAGCAGGAACGTAGGAGATTCTCGAAGACCCCTCCCCAGCTTTACAGAGATAGTCAATAACTGCTGGGAGAGGTACCCTGATCAGTCAGAATGCCCAGAGGAGATTCTGGTCTGTGAGCCACCTGCCAGCTGTGCAGAGGGCTTCAGGGTTGCGGTTCTCATGAGTCCTCACCCCTTCTGGGGTCGGCTCTATGGTAATGAAACTGCTTTTGCGTCATCCCTGCTCCTGTGAGTGAGTCCTCACCTACACTCCTGGTAGTAACCCCAGCAAACTCATCGCTCTACCAAGCTGGGCTTTGGTGTAATTGTTACTTTGGTCTACTCTGGGCTCCCTTTTTAGAATAAGTAAGAGAGTGTGCAGTGTGTGTGTGTGTGTGTGTGTGTGTGTGTGTGTGTGTGTGTGTTTGGGTTGTGGTTTGTTGTGTCCCTCAGGAAAAGTCTATCACACAACAGTGTTCTATCCAGGCCAGGCCAGGAAGCCCAGCTGCTTCCAGAAGAATGGGACTCCTTGGAGCCACAAGAAGCCTTATGGTAGAAGAGAGCCTTGGTGAGGGGCAGACCCTGTACAAATGAAGAACAGACATAGTTTCTGTATTGCCCAGAGTGTGTGCTGGTATTAGGTAGAGAAGGCAGAATACGTACCTGAACACCTTCAGGAGCCTCTTCTACTCAATTCCAAGAAAAGGACAATGGCCATAGCTAAACAAGTCTGTGGTTGTATATTACATATGATTTAGCGGACCCTTCCAAAAGTTGCCACCAGCTCCCTCAAGGCCTTGCATCTCACTGGCTGGGTGCTCTCAACACTGGCCACTGGATCTATTAACTTGGACCTGTTATGTTTAGCTTTATGATTGTCTAGGACTGGTGTCTTCATAGTCGACAACTCATAAAGGCGCACACTTCATCTTTCTGCATGTTTGCAAGAGGCTCAGGGATGGTGACTGTGTGGTACCCTTAAGAATCAATGTGTGCTGCTTTGAATAAGAATAACCCCCCAAAAGCTCATATATTTTAATGCTTAGTCACCAGGGAGTGGCACTATTTGAAAAGATCAGAGGAATTAGGAGCTGTGGTCTCATTGGGGGAACTGTGTCACTGGGGGTGGGCTTTGAGGTTTCAAAAACCCATGCCGAGCCCAGAGTCTCTTTCTCTGCCTGTGGATCAGGATACAGGTCTCAGCTACTGCTCCAGTACCCACCTGCACACAACCACGTTCCCTGCCATTTTGATAACAGACTAAACTTCAGGAACTGTAAGCAAGTCCCTAATCAAATGCTTTCTTTTTATAAGCATTGCCTTGCTCATGGTGTCTCTTCACAGCAATAGAACAGCAACTAAGACACAGTGTGAGATTCTGATTATGGAAAGTCCTCTTCTACCAGGACATGGTTTGCTAATGAAGGAATTAGGCCTGAGAGTGTTAATGAGCATTCCAAGGCCAGAACGGATATGAGGCAAGGCAGGGCAGCAGGCTGGCTCTCCTGCATACTATAGCTCTCAAATCCTGCCCCCCAATAGCACTGATCTTTATGCACATCAAATGTGCAGTGTTCTTCCTGCACAGAGTTCTCATTCCCACACACTGCACAGAACACTCAGGCCGTGCATCTTCTCCACTTAATCAGGCAGAAGTCACTGACATTACTTTCATAAGTCATTCTGTGGTTTTGAGGCTATAATTCAAAAAGAAAAAAAATACAAATTTACATATATTCTAATGTCCAAGAAATTATTTTACATATGAAATAAATTTTGCATCTGTCAAAACAGGGATGTTGGGTCTTATGATTGCTTTAGAGTTTCATACTGTCAACCCAAGTAGACATAGCATGTGTTACCTCTTAGTTTGGTATGCAGATATGTCTGGTTTTGTGGTGGTATTTGCAATTGTTCACCTGAGTGCATTCTTATTTTTGATTTGTTTGAGAGAGGGTTTCTTATAGTTTAGACTGATGAGCAGCTGACCTCTGTGCCTCCACATTGCAAGTGCTGGGCTTGCAGGGATGCAGCACCATGCTCGGTTTGTGATGCCCTAGAGAGGGAACCCAGCTCTACGTGCATGCTAGTCAAGTATTCTACCAAGGGAGCTATATCCTTACCCATGAATACACTGTCTACATGCGAGAATGTGACATAGAACAGGGCTGGATTTGTAAACCCCATTTGTGGAGAATTTGAATATTTGTCATTTTATTGCTGATGAATGCACATAGCTGAAGTGGTGTAAGTTAGGTGTACAAGGTACAATATGGAAGTCTCTGTATCAGCTTGTGTGAACTATTTGGAGATGCTGCATTATTAACATTTATCAATAATTCTTTTTATTTAGAATTGAGATGTAAGATTTTAGGGACAGGGAAGTATGATAGTGGTAGCTTTCTTTAGAACGGTGACAATAAAAGGCAGATTAACATTTAGCAAGTTCAACTATTTCTTGATAAATCTTCCCTAAACAACACAACCCTATCACCTACCCTTGGTGGGGCCATTCCCAGCACCGCACCCTTGGCATGAGTTTGCCCTGCAGATGGTTTGTGGTAACAACTACATCTACCAGAAAGTTGGGACCTCAGACAAGTTTCTCCTGGGTGAGTGTTCTGTAAGTCTGGAGAGCCGTCTGCAATAGCTCTGACTCCAGTGTTGAGTGGTTGAGTTTATCGAGTCTGTAGCAAACCAAAGTGAAGGAATAAACAGGTAGCAGACAGGCAGCAAAACAGCATCCACGTGGAGGCTTACCACATCCACCCCAAATGCCTGGAGTAGCAGGTTGAGAGAGCAAACGAAGATGCCATTATTAAATGGGGGCTCATGACACCCCGCAGAAATAGACAGGAAGAGCTGCATTGAGACTGTCAGCTGGAGGTCCTAACTGAGAGCTTTCTCTCTAGGGATGCCCCCCACCCAGCTGCTTGTTCCCTTGTGGCATTACTAGACCATCGCATAAGCACCAGTGACCTCTGTTGGGAATGGTTCACCTTCTAACTGTTCTCAAGGACACAGTGTTTTTAACATCCTTAACCGCTTGCTGATTTCTTTCCTCTCTGTCACATAGATGGGGGTGGAGGGAGCAGTACGATTCAGGACAGGGACTTGGGAGAACAACTGCAATAAACACGCAGCGGTCTGAGACAACAGAGGGCCTGTTTGCTGCTTCTGTTGGCAACAAGACAATGTACCAATATCATGTACGGCACACCTAGTTAAATCTGCCATGAGGTCCTGTAGACAGAGAGTAAGGTTATTGAGCAGCTGAGGGCAGCTGCAAGGGGAGCAGCCTGCAGTGAGCAGGTCACAGTCCAACCGGAGAGGCTGCAGCCACAGACACCCAGGCAGCCGAATGAGTAGCTTTTTTTTTTTTTTAAACAAGTCTAGCTGCTGCAAGTGTGTGCCTTCCATTTCTCACACACTGATAGAGCAGATGTGATGGTAAGAGGGTAATCACATGTGGGAGAGGTGAGCATTTGTTGTGGGACATCTCCAGACCCTGGATTCTACTACCTTGAATCAAGGGTGGAAGAACTTAGCGATGGTGGACGGGTCACTCAAATGAAATTTGTTTTCAAGTACGTGGACCTTTTTGTGGTGGTACACCTCCACTGATTTGTGTATGGGTGTGGGTCTGCTGTGTGTAAGGGCGCACAGATATGTGTTTGGGTGCATGTGTATGTATGTGTGTATGTGGAGGCCAGAGCTTGACCTTGGGTATCTCTAGTCAGATGTTGCCTGTTTTGGTTTTTGAGACAGGATCTCACTTAGCTTTGAATTCGTCAGTTCAGCTGGGCTGGCCGGCCAGTGATCCCCAGAGATCCTTCTGTGTCTGCCTCCGCACTTCTGGGATTATAAGCGTGGGCTACTGACACCCAGTTTTTTTCTCAAGGACTCAAATCCTCACGCTGGTGCATCGAGGTCATCTTCCCAGCCCCATGCTACCACCATTTTGAAAGGAGGCTGAGATGAGTAGAGCATTTCTTGTTTTATTTTTAGAGGAGAGACAGCAGAGCTGGGGCATGCAGTGACCATGACACCAGCGACTAGCAGCATCTCTCATGTTATCTGTGTCACACTCTGGCCACTTGCACTTGTACATATCTCAGGAAACAATAGCTTAGGGTGGCATTCTTCCCTCTCGGAACCACAGGATTCTGGGAGCTGTTCTGCTGCCCCTCACATGCCAGGAGCCATGAGACCCACAGAGCCACCGCTCCCCAGAGCTTCTCCATGTGTAGTTTACAATCAAAAGCATCCATGAACTACAAATGGCCTACCACTACTCACAGGTGACATGTGTCTGCAGAGTGGGATGCTCACACTGCGTGTGCAGTCACTTGGCCACCTGTGGGCTGGTCTTGGTCAGCATGCTTACTTTTGATCTACGACACCGTGCAGGTCTACGATGCCAGCTCACGGATGCGGATGTATGACTTCCATTTCCGAATATATTGCTTAGAAAATGAAGAGGCTGGAGAGCATAAAAGCAAGGATCAAGCCAGGGACCCATGGGTGGTACGCAGAAGTCAGAGCAGAGAGAATGAAGCCTCACCCTGGGGCTCCCATCCTGTGGACTAGGGCAGCTCTTGGAGAGGAGACTGGCTTCCCCTGGGGTTTGGTGGCCCATGTGAATTATGTCACCAGCTGGTAGGCTGGGGTTGACAGTGTGAGTCAATCATTGGGCAGTGAGGAAAGGCATTAGCCAGGGTCCTGGGCTGTCAGGGAGTGTGCTCACCTGGGAGGCCGAGAGAGAGAAGGATCAGCTGGGCCTCAGGGAAAAATATAAATGGTAGACAGGCCTGTGCCACAGAGAGAATTCACCCCACCCTACAGCTCTGTGCTCGGAGCTGCAAAGAAAGATCCAGAACAGGCCCGTGACCAGCAGCCCTGCTGCCTCTTGGATATTTCTACAGGAAGCTGAATCTTGGATCTTGTCCCCAAGCTGCCATAACGCATCACTGACGTCATTCCTTCTGTCTTGGTTCTGGCCGCTCAAAAGCTGGCCCCAAGCAAGCACCCACACAGCCCGTGCTGCTTGCAGAGGCGGAACTCCTCGCTTCACAGATTCAGCCTTGCTGGCTTAGAGCTGGCACCCTTCTCCGTCATTCAGCACCCCCAGTCGGGACCCACTGGCAGCTCCTAAGAAGCTCTGAGCTTCTTGTTAATTTTTCAGGGAGATCCAAGGACGCCCATCCCTGCCAACAGAAATATGCTTCCCCATGGCCAGGCCAGCTGACATTCTTTCTTCATGTTCTGCTGACTGAGTTGTGAGCCTCTGCAAAGAAGCAGTTGTGAGCCTCTGCCCCGTGCCAACTGGCAGACTTCTAGCTTCATCCTCTGGAGTTTCTGCCTCAGGCCCATGTAGAATTACAGTAGAGACTGACTGACAACATGCCCTTCTGATGTTTGCCAGTGAAGTTAAGCCACGTTTTCGTTTTTCTTCTTAAATTGGCAATTTGTTTCCTATTCGCTTTGTATAACCCACCAAGGGTGCAAACACCACTCACACACACAGGGTCAGAATGCGTCGTAGAGGCCGGCCTGTGAGAGTCTTGATTTGCAGCTTGAAAGAACTCAGAATCACCTAGGAGACCAAAGCCCTTGGCTTGTCCCTGACCAAGTTTATAGACTAGGTTAATTTATGGAGGGAAGATATACCCTAAATGTGGACAGTACCATTCCACGGACTGGAGTTCCAGGCTAAATACAAACACCAACTTTGATCTCTCCCTGCTTCCTGGCTATGGACATAAGGTGGTCAGCTGCCTCATGTTCCTGCTACCTGACTTCCTTACTGTCATGGACCACTGTCTAGGGCCTTCTGAGCCAAAATAAACCCTGATTCTTTAGGGTGCATTTGAGTGGTATTTTGTTGCAGCCGTGAGGAAAGTAGTCAATATACCTCTGAGCCATAGCAGGAAGTTGGAGTGCTCGGAGGGGGCTCTCCAGCCCCAATTCTCCTTACAGTTGTATCTGATGCATTCCCTGGCAGGCCTCAGGAAGTATATGTAATGCTGACAGTGCCTCTACTCTGTGACAGATGTACCCCTGAGCTGGCTCTAGGGATCCAGAAAGTTCCATAGGGACTTTTGAGTCAGACCCTAGAAGCTGTTCCCAGTTCTGAGGGATTGAGGAGACAAATCTGCTCTAGCTATTGCCCCTCACATTCCTAAGTCTGGATCATGGTCAGATTTGGTCACTGATTGCTACTCACCATAGACTTGGTATTACGTTACTCAACTAGAAGCCTAGAAAATGGGCCCTGCCCTCAGCAGGGAACAACTGGACACATCATGGCCAGTACTGCTCTCTCTCTGGATCTGAATGATGTCAGAAGAAGGGGTTGTGAAGTACCGGTCACTTTGCTATTGGCACAGGTTGGCTAGTCATAGAACTAGTGGCTGCCCTGCTATAGAAAAGGAAACCTCTGTAAGGAAGGACAGCCCACCTTCTGAAGGGAGGGTAAGAGGAGACTTCAATTTCAAAGATGGCTGCCCTTGGAGACTGCCCGGCCCAACTTTCTCCAGTGAAGTTCCCCAGAAGAGACTGTAGACAGTCATCAAGAGACCTTGGGGACTCCTGACATGGCAGGTGTATATATTCATTTTTGTTCAGATGACAGGGCTTTGCTTTTTGCCCAGGATCCTTTTCTACATGGGCTTATGGAGTCACTGAGTTTGTGGAACCCTCCAAAGCAAAAGTGAACAAAATCCCCTCAGCCTTTAGTAACATCTTTTCAAAAGCTAAAGAAAGAACTGGTTGTCTTCAGCTTGAGCCTTGAAAATTTCTGATCCTCCCCTCACCCCCAGTATATATGGCAGAAAGATATGGCACAACATTGGAAGTTGTCACCTGAAAACTAGGGGACATTTCCTGACCCACAGCTTACTTCTCTGAGCAGCTAGATTCTGCTCTATGTGGATGGCCAGCATGTTAAATAGATGGAGCAGCAGTGGCCATGCTAATAAGTTAGGTCATCAAATTCACCTGGAATATTTATCAGCAGTCCAAACTCCTCATCAAGTCATAAATACCCTTAAAAAAATCTAAAGATACCAATGGTTAACTGGGGGACCATCTTTAAAAAATACTGTCACCCACTGAATCTAGAAATCTGGCCTCTGTTCTGCAAAATAAACAATCATTTCACCCCTTTGTTTAAAAAAAATCATTACACAGGCCTGAATTAAAAGGTTAGCCTTGGGCCTAGAGAGATGGGTCCGCATCTGAGTACTGGCTGTTTTTGAAGAGGACCCAGGTTCAGTTCCCAGCACCACAGGGCAGCTCACAACCATCTGTCACTCCAGTTCCAGGGAATTCAATGCCCTCTTCTGACCTCACAGGGCACAAGGGATGCAGACAAAACACTCACACACGTAAAACAAATCAACTTCAAAAACATAAAAGGTTAACCTCTACCAAATATCAAAGTAAAACGGTTAACAGACAAAAATAACTTCATAAACAAACTCAAAAGACAGGGCAGGGCACAAACAGCTTTCAAGGGAAAATTTAAGCAAAGCCTTTTGTTTCCAGTGCTTCAGCTTGGAAGTGTGAACTGACCAATTTAGGAAGAGATTCACACTCGGGAAAAGATGCTGGTTCACCCTGACTGTGCTTCCTCGTCCTTCATGTTCATACATGGAGAACAAAGGAGACTCTGTGGCAGAAAACAGCTCTCTGGGTAAAAAACGGCCCTAATGTTTTATCCTGCAGAGGCCGACTCCTAACACCCGTGACAGAAAGGAACCTTCAAGGCTCCTGGAAGGACACTGCCCCCATTGCCAGGGTAATGAACTGAGTAGTGTGTGTGCTGAACGGGCAGGACTCCGTCCCCAGGGCAATGGACTGACGGCTGTGTGTGCTGAACCGGCTGGACTCCAGGGGCCACACAGGTGGCCCTGACACCCCTTCCCCAGAGTTAAGGCTGCACAGCTTCTACGGAAGCGGAAAGGAAAGGATACACACTGATTTCCAGAGGTTTCTGGATTGCAGGGGAGGCTGAGTCCGCTGCCCCAGGCAGACCAGAGCGAAGTTATTAAGGGAATTCATGAGTGTGTCACCAGGAAGAGAGGCATCAGCGACTCCAATCATATGTGCCTTAGGGGTCAAAAAAACAAATTCCCCATCTAGGAAGTGTCAGGTGCTGCCGCTCTGTCTCCATGGTAACCCAGGAGGTAGATTCAAGAGCCCACCTGTACTTAGTACATAACAGGACGAACCCAAGAAACCAGTGACAGTTAGATCTTACTCAGAGTCCACCAGAGAACATAAATGCTTTCTGTTTGTTTGTTTCTGACATTTTCTTGGAATGGATAAATCCCTGCTCCATCAGACTAAAGGACTTAAGAATCTTTGAAGACCTCACCAAACAAGCAAAAAAACCTCCCCAGATTTCTCCAAAGTGACCATAGGCCTTTTTATTTTTTTTTTGTAAAATAATCCAAGAGGCCTCCCACGCCTTTGGCATAACCTACCGTCTCTTTACCTCTCTGGCTCCTAAAACACTGGGAAAGTGCAGAGGCCTCGAGCTTACATGTCAAGATTGCTGAGAAAGGGTGGTGTTGGCTTCTTATTGTTTTGTTAATAATTAAAACCACCTGTGATAGGATGGAGACACGGCTCAGAGTGTAAGAGCACTTTCTGCTCTTGCGGAAGATTCAGATTCAGTTCTCAGCATCCACATCTGGTAGCTCATAAGCCCCCGTGACTCCAGTTCCAGGGGATCCAACACCATCTTCTGATCTCTAAGGACACTGGACTTACATTCACATCACCTACACTCACACACACATGCACACATGCACACTCACATGCACATATACTCACATGCACACATACTCAAGTACACACACACACACACATGCTCACACGTATGTACCACTCACATGCACACACACCCACGTGCATACACACACACAACTCACCTGTAATGTCAACCCTTATAAAGTGCTTCACATGTAGTCTTTTCTAGCTTGAGATTCATTAGCCTTTTCTTTTTCTTTTTTTTTAAAGATTTATTTATTTATTATGTATACAGTATTCTACCTACACACCAGAAGAGGGCGCCAGATCAAATTACAGATGGTTGTGAGCCACCATGTGGTTGCTGGGAATTGAACTCAGGACCTCGGGAATAGTTGCCAGTGCTCTTAACCTCTGAACCATCTCTCCAGCCCCTCATTAGCCTTTTCTAAGACTCAGGAAATCATAAAATGCATACTTTGAAGACAGCTGAGAAAAATTTTGTTAAATTATTGCAGCAAAGTTCTTCCAGCTCCTGACAATAAAACACTTAAGCCACGTGTAGAGTCAAGAAGTTGTGTGTGTGTGTGTGCGCGTGTGCATGTGTGTTTGTGCATGTGTATGCATGCACATGTGCATGTGTCTGCATGTGTATGTGTGTGTGTATGTGAGTGTGCCTGTAGATGCATGTTTGTGTGTTTGCATAAGCATGTGTGTGTTTGTGACTGTGCATTTGAGACAGAGGAGATTGATACACAGACCTCCCAAGGCCTGCCTGGCTCTGTCACCGAACACTGTGGTTCCAGACATGTGCTTCTGTGCCTGGCTCCTATGATGTCACCTCCAGGTAAGGCCCATTTACAAATCCATCAGTAATTCTAGCCTTACTTGGTTTTGATTTGCTTCTCTGTTATTTTTTTCTTTCAAAACTTTACATTTACTCGTTTGTGTGTGGAAGAGGGTGCATGAATGCCATGGTCAAAGGGTAACCTACAAGGACTGGTCTCTCCTTTGTCTGTGGATCTAGGTCCTCAAACTCGGGTGGTCAGCCTTGGTGACAAGCACCTTTACCCTCTGACCCATGCAGCTGACTCTATTGTTTTTATACACTGTGAATGTAAGTCTCTAATCACACTTCATGATCACAAACTCACACTATCTCCTTCTAAACTGTTCCATAACTAGATTTCTTAGTGGATTCAGTTTTTCTGCCTCGGCATAGTCTCACTGAATAGCCGTTGGTACTGTTTAGAAGCATTGTGACTCTCAACATCTATAGTTTGAAAAAAAGGGGGATTGGTTATTGTGCAATTTTGGTGATTCTGAGATTAGACACAAGAATCCATGTCCTGCTTTGTTATTTGTACAATTTGACATCATCTCAAGCAACAGCATCTTCCCGTCAGATTTCCACCAATGACAATCCTCTGGTCTCCAGCTCCGATCCTCTCTCTCACGGCCTGTAAGACACCAGCAGACTGAAACTTCAGATCCCTGATCAGCAAGGTCTGTGTCCTATGCAGCTTGGAGAAGTTTTGGAGACTTGATTTTCAAGCCCTGTCAAGCTGAGAGAATCAGAAGCTCAGAGAAGGACAGTGAGGCCTGATGGGAAGGCAAGGGAAACTCCAGGGTGTGAAAAGGGAAGGGTGAAGGTCATTCCCTTACCCTGGGAACTAATTTGTCTCTCCTGACGAGAGTCAGGAGAAGTCAACAAAACTAGTCAAATAAAAATGCCTACAGAGGTAATGTGTTTTTTCCTAAAGACATCTCAAAGGATGGCATTAAAGACAACCAAGGAACTATGGTTACTTTGGTCCAGGCTGTTTGTAACCTTGAGTTTTTATTATTTAGCATCCCTCCCTTATCTATCCCTAAACTTAAACAATGTATCTCACAAAGTTACTTTAAATTTCACAGTAACTTTAAAGGAGGAAACCCTGCAAGAAAAATAAGTAGATTGGTTCGAGCAATTTTCGCCCAAGTTTTAAACCTTACTTAAACTTTAATCTTTGCATAACCTTTAAACCATGTAATAAATTGTGCTCTCTGAGTAATGTGACGTAGAAAAGTCACAAAATCACACACACGCATGCACGCACGCACACCATCTTTAGTATTCTAAATAGACATTACTTGCCCACTTCTATGATGGACATAGGATCCCATGACTAACAA
>CABHPQ010173959.1:0-12500 GCA_902168405.1 Peromyscus aztecus | reverse complement strand
GAGCATCAGTCATTTTTCACAATAGGCCACATGCTCATCACATTTACAAAGACCAAACAATATTTCTGTCAGACTGCAGAACAAGAGGTCACATATCCACATTTTCTGGCAAAGGATCCTTATCTCTCTCTGCCCTCTGCAAATAAATATGAAGCTCCTTGACTTCCGAGGAGGTTGTGTACTTGTAAACCCCCTAGTTGAAAATATTATGAGTCTATAATTCATCCAAGTCATTCTAACCTTCTGAAATTCCTTGTTCAGCTACACAGCACAGATCTTCAAAAATTCCTAATGAGTCATCAGACCTAAGTCACAGATCCGAGATGCTGTGAGAGCCCTGAGTCAACTCAAAGATGTTCAGGCTGCATCCCCTCCATAGACTTCTGAAAACCAGAGATGAAGCAGCAGTTCCTGCAGCGATCAGAATCATGATGCACGGCTTAGGAGAGAATCCCACATGGGCAGCAGCAAACATCCCGTCTCAAATAATGGAGAGCAGAAGAAGTGGCAAATCATTGTCAAGGCCTCAGTGGAACAAATTGTCAATCTGAGATGGTATATCACTAAAAACACCCTTCAGAAATGAAGGGAAATAAAGTTATTCTCAGATGGATGAAACCTAAGAGAATTTATTGCCACCAGGTCTAGCCTGAGAGATCGACTGAAGGAAGATTTCCCCACAGAAAGGAAAAGGGGAGCAGAAAGCATAGACCTGCATTAAGGAAGGAGAAGTAATGGAGTGTGTGAAAAGAGAAACAAGCATGATGCATGGTCCTTCTCCTCGTGAGTTTCTTTCATAATATTTTACATTTGCATCAAAGGTTACACTGCCATGGGGCTTCGGAGACGGCTCAGGCAGCAAGGTGCTTGCTACAGAAGCGTAAGGCTCTGAGGTCAGATAATGCAGCACAAATGTAAGAGGCTGAGCATCCCAGCATGCACCTGTAATCCCGGCACCAGCATGCACCTGCAATCCCGGCACCAGCATGCTGAAACGGGCTCGTTCTTGGAATTTGATAGATAGCCAATCTAGCCAACTTGGTGAGTTCTTGGTTCAATGAAAAGCGCCATCTCAAATTATCAAGCGAAGTGGTTGAGGAAGATACCCAGTGTTTATTATCTGGCCTCCACAAGCACGCGCACGCACACACACACACACACACACACACACACACACACACACACGTGCACACCACTCATATAAGCACACCAAACTTGTATACACAAGGCAAATTTATCCTGTGGTGAAGGACTGTGAGTGATGGCTGGGTTTCTATACTTCATGCAAAGTGGCAAGACATAATAGCAACAAGTAGGCCATGGTTATTTTCTTAAATAAATGTTACTAAGTAAACAAAGCAATCATTCAAAAAAAAGTGTACAAAGCAAATATGCTCAGGTTAGCAAATAAATGAAATAAAAATTTCAGAACTGTTTAAGTAATAGGCACCAAATATAAAGCAAATACACCTTTATTCTTCTATCCCAAGCATGTATATATATATATATATGTGTGTGTGTGTGTGTGTGTATCCATTTATTAACAACTTGTTATAAGGATAGTGAAACAGAAGGAATGAACAAAAATAATAAATGGAAGACATACATCCACATGGGGAATTATTTCAATTATGAGTAGTTAAAAATTTATTAAACAGAGCGGATTTAATAAAAGTGATTAAACAACAGTGTGTGTGTGTGCAAGAAATTTAAAACTCAAACATAACATCACCAGCAGGCTACAGGAAAAGCGATGGAAATGGAGCTCAAATTTTATGTGTTAAAGAAAAGCAGCTGTATTGTAGTAAGCACTGTTACTAACAATTTCAGGTTGCAGTACAAGGGACAAACACAAACCTTGCATGATGATAGAGATGGATGGATGCGCCAAAAGCATTTAGTAATTCTACATGTGAGTGCATAAAACAAGAGTTCAAAATTCGTGAAACACCACAGAGAGCAGAGATTAGACAGGAGACACATTCAAACCCTTGAGAAACCCTCAAACTGCAAAATTCCATCATTCTTAGCAATTGTTGAACTGCTAGAGACAAAACTGGAAGGTTGTGGAAGAAGTGAACTGTCCTGAAACATCAAGATCTAACTGACATTGTTAGAACACACCGTTGTGCAATGGGAGACTGCACGTCCTTTTTAATTGATCACAGGATGTTGTAATAATTGTTATTGTCAACTTGATCAGATCTAGACTCAGGAAGGAGACAACCCTCTGGCTATGTCTGTGAGAGACTTTCTAGTTTGGGTTAGTTGAGGTGGACAGACCCTCCCTAAATGTGTCCAATAACATTTAATGACTGTGATCCTGGACTAAATAAAAAAGAAAAGGCGAGCTTAGCACCTGCAGCCATTACTCTCTACTTGATGACTGCAGATACGATGTGTGCAGCTGCTGCATCCTCCTGACACCATGGACTCTTCTCCACGACGGACTGCAGCCTGGAACTGCAATCCAAAACAACTCCTTTCACCCGTGAGTTGCTTTTGTCAGAAAGAGAAAGCCATGAATAGACACACTCACCGAGTTATACCATCTCCTTGTCATTAGAGAAAGCTTTAAAAAAATTAAAACAGTGTAGAATACTTTCTCTGATGTTAAAAGAACCAGATTAGAAACATAAAACGGAAATACAGTATGAAAACTCCTAACACATGGAGATTAAACAATATACTTTCTGAAATTTCAAGGAGAAAAATCACAAAGGACATAAAAACTGCACAGAGTGGGAGGAAATAAAATGCAGCACACACAGATTTGTGAGAAGGCCCTCCGTTCCGAAAGCGAGACATAAAAGCAAAGAAGACCTCCAACCAGAAGTGTAGATTTCTACTTTAAAGCCAGAAAATGAGCTGGGAATGGCGAAGTATACCTTTAATCCCAGCACATGGGAGGCAAAGGCAGGAGGATCTCTGTGAGTTCAAGGCTGGCCTGGTCTGGTTAAGTGAGACCCTGTCTCAAAACAAACAAACACCCCACATAACAAATCAAAAGCTAGAAAATGAAGAAAGTGCACTCGATAGAAAGGGGAAGAAAAACAATGATAATTTTTTAAATGCTAGAAATGTATGTTGCTAACCAATAGGAAAACAACAGAAAATCAATAAGGCAGAAGTTTGATTTAAAGTTTCAAAAAGAAAACATCAGCAAGATTAACAAAGATGAAAAAGATAAAACACATAGTGCTCATGCACAAGTAAAATGGGAAGCATCAGAACAGATCTCACAGACATCGGACGGCAGGAAGGCAACACGATCAACAAAGGCAGGCTTGTGAAGTTGCCCACTTGGAAGAATAGATCAATTCATTAAAAAAAAAAAAAAAGATTTCTTGAATGCAGCCAGTGTGAAAGGTCAAGTGTAACTATAAAGTCAGTAGAATTTGTGCTTGTCATCCCTTCCCCAAGTCTTTAGCCCACATGACTTCACTGCAGAATATTACCCACTCTTTACAAGAGTTGACATTATATGATGGAAAGTGGAAGAGAAGGGAAGACTTTTTAAGTTATTTTGAGGTCAGAATAACTATTACCAACAGTACACACACTCACACAATCACGTACATAATTGCGCACACAATCACACACACACATACACATGCACTCACATAATCTTACACAATCACACAATCACATACACACATTTGCACACACACACTCACACACATTTATACACATACACCCACATACTCAAATGTACTCTCATGTATGTGCACACTCCCATACATACATGCAGACACACTAACACAATCACACATATGATACACAATGCACAATCACACACACATTTGCACACTCATATATAATCACACACACAGACACTCATAAACCCACTAACACATGCGTTCATGTGCACACACTCTCTCACACATCCACACTCATACACATACATTTGCACACACTCACACATACATTCACATGAGCAGGTACTCATGCAGGTGCATATAAAAACACCCCTAAAAAGCAAAATAACTCAGGGAAGTAGATGCCAAAATCTTCCACAAAACTTTAGTAAATCAGATATAACAACATATATACATTCCCTTACTGGGTGGTATATATTTTAGCTTTCTAAGACTAGTTCATTATTAAAGGAATCTATGTAATTTATCAAACTCAGATGAAGAAAAATCATATCAGCTGATACTGAAACATTTGTTAAAATTCATGTTCAGTCTTAAACTATGGAATTATACTAACAAAGGTGATGGCCTCGCACAGAGAGTACTTTTTATAATATGTCTAACTCCAGGCTTAATAGCAAAAGACAAATGTTTTTCCTTTAGCTCCCGAGGGCTAAAGGTGCTCTTTCTCACCACATAGACTGACTGTGTTTGTGCAAGTTCTTGCCACTGAAATAAACAAATAAGCAGCATGCACCATAGAAAATTGTCTACTTCTAGATAGAATTTCCCACAGAAGAGATACCCATCAATTCACAGCAGCAATGACAAAGCCTGATAGAACTAATAAGTTACTTCAGTGAAGTCACAATCTGCAAGATAAATGCACAAAAATCAATTGCATTTCTGATAGTGAAGGAGAAATTCATATAAAATACAAAGCTAATGAAAAATGAACTATTGATGTATAATTAGAATGAAATGTTCAGGATCTGTATGATGAAATTTTAAAAATGTGATAAAGTTATCAAATACCAAAATGCTTCATGAAATATAGTGTGTTCAAATTGGAAAGTATTGCATATAGTAAGGAATATAACTTTCCCTAATATATGGACAGGTTTAATACAATTCTCAGCAAAATTCCAGCATGGAATTTTCAAGGGCCATACAAGTGTGTTCTAAAATTTATATGACAAGAGAAATACTCTAAATAGGCAAAGGAGAGATTTGGAAAAAATCAAAGTAAGATGAAATTACTCTTCCTAATATTAAGACTTGCTACACAGCTATAGTAATCAGAATATTGTGGTGCTGGCAAAGATACATATACAGATCAATGAGACGAATGCAGAATGCAGAAATAGATCTATACAAATATGCCATTAGTTTTTTGACAAGGAAACAAACTAAGTTCATTTGAGAAGGAATTGATGCCTGAGCAACTGGATATATGTATATACATAGGGGGTGGAAGGAGAGAGAGAGAGAGAGAGAGAGAGAGAGAGAGAGAGAGAGAGAGAGAGAGAGAAGAAAAGAAATAAAATAAAAATAACAATTATAATTTTAAAAGTCATGCCTTACAGGAAAATTAACTCAAGCATAATACTTAAATGTAAAACCTTAAACTACTGAAATAAAACATAGGAAAATACACTAACTTAAAAACATTTGTGTACCACATAAAAGGAAAAATAAATTGAATCTCATCAAAATTAAAATAGTTTTTTTCCCTAATTGACTCTTTAAAGAGAATGAGAATACAGTTTATAAACTGGGACATAGTACCTGTTCATTACATATCCAGAGAAAGACTGGTATCAAAAAGGATTTATATCAAAAAGCCTCAAAACATAGCACCAGAGCACAAATAATTAAAAGCAATGAAAAAAAACAAAGTACAGATATTTCACTGAAGGTCTATAGATGGTACACAGGCACATGAAAAGACTCAAGATTATTATCATTAACCATTAGATTAATTAGATAAATGTGAGCTAAGATAGATAATGATGATGATGATAGGTAGGTAGATAGATAGATAGATAGATAGATAGATAGATAGATAGATAGATAGATAGATAGATAGAGATGGATGGATGGATAGATAGATAGATAGATAGATAGATAGATAGATAGATAGATAGATAGACAATCAGACAGATGGATCTAAGATAGATAGATGATAGACAGATCTATGTACCTATGAGGATGCAAAGAGGCTCTATTTCAGCACATATACATTGCTGGTGAAAATGTAAAATAATTCAAAGTGAAAAATAGTTTGACAGTCCTTTTCAAAAGTAAAAATGATTTCTCTATAAGGCATGGCAATTGCTCTCTTGGGTGTAAAACCTAGAGAAATGGAAAGTGGTTTCCAGGAATAAATTTGCAAATAAATATTCACAGCAGTTGTTTGTAAGTAGCCCACACTGGAAAATACACAAACTCTCTGCGGTGGAAGAATGGTTAAACACATACAGCTCATCTGAACTGTGAATGACAATTCGGTAGTAAAAAGAACAAACTACGGACGCACATGCAGCTAGATGGGCAAATCTCACGAAAGTTATGTTGAAGGAAAGGCCAATCTCAATAATAGGTATTGTCTGGTTCCTTGTGTAGGTCATTAGTGAAACAACAAAGAGGCAAATATGAACCACACAGGAATGGTGGCTGGGTTACGGAGGGAAATTCACTTAGAACGTGGCTGCATAGGGATGCTGAGGGGCACTATGATTGTTTCCTAGTTAAGTAGGCTGATTATGGTAGCTATTAAAAAAAAGAGCTATGAAGCCATGAACACACACATGTCTCATATAGTCTCTGTGGGTTGTAGCTGCATTGCTTTCCTATTTGGGATCTTCTCTTGTTTTACAAGACGTTGGCACTGGAGGATGCTTGATGATGGATGCATCGGTTCTTCCTGGACCTTTGTAGTGCAAGGCTTTGACTGAGGAGATAAAACAAACCCGTCTCTAACCAGCAACAGAACAAGTAACGATTACTCCAATGAGTTTATTGAGGATAATTATAGGGGTATGGCTGAGTGTTTACTTAGAGGAGCAGAGATGATTCAAAGGGAACTGCATCCCAGAAAAGCCCGCCCTGACCCATAGTGATGTCTCAACGAAAGTTGTGATCCTGGAGCCCTCTGAATAGCTACCAGATAGCAGGACATGCTGGAGAGTTTCCTCAGACAGCCCCACCCCTTCTCTCCTCCCCAGCAAATGCTTACTGCTTCTATAAGCTTTGGGAGGAGGTTTGTCAATCCTGTAAGTTCCTTCTCCCTGGGACTTGCAAGGTTGCCTACTTCCTGATTGTCTAGATCAGTGGTTCTCAACCTTCCTAATGCCATGACCCTTTAATACGGTTCCTTATGTGCTGACTCCCAACCATAAAATCATACTTCATAACTATAACTCTGCTACTATTATGAATTGTAATATAAATATTTGATATGCAACCCCTGTAAAAGGGCCATTCAACACTCCAAAGGGGTCGTGACCCATATGTTGAGAACCAATGCTATGGAGCCTCTCTCTCCTCCCTTCTGGGAGCAATGATTCTGCTTAGAATTTCCTGAGACTTACTTACTTACTTATTTTCCTCCCCAATTCAGGAGGAAATGTTTCAGTTTAGAGAAAATTGTTGCACAACAACATTTTTTCCATTTGTCTTTGAAATTTTATTTCATTTAAAATAAAATTTTATTCTAAATGTCAAAGAGGTAATAGAGTGGTTGTTTCTTAACATTGTTCAATACAAGAAAGCAAAATGGATCTTGTTATCCATTAGAGCAGGAATCTCAGTCACTTTTCTCATCTGAGACAAAATGCCTGACATATGCAATTTAGGAAAAGACGGGTTGATTTTGGTTTACGATTTGAGGGCGCAGTCATCCCGGCAGGAAGTCACAGCAGCAGGAGTGTGAGGCGGCTACTCACATAGCATCCGCAGTCAGGAAGCCGGGAGAGATGAACCCTGGTGCTCAGCTCACTTTGTCTTTGTTTCTTCAGTCTGGGGCCCGAGTCCATCGAATGGTACCACCTGCATTTGGGGTGGGTCTTCTCATCTCAATTAATCCAGGCTAGAAGCTCCCTCACAGACATGCCCAGAGTTTTGTCTCCTCGGCGATGCTAAATCCTGGCAGGCTAACAGACGGATAAGAATATGGAGAGGAGGACGGCTCTAGTACTAGTCTACGACAGCACTTTAATCCTGATTTGTAAACACTTCGTTCTGAGTCATCAAGTCTCCAGCCGGAAGACACAGTCTCCATCAACCTGTCTCTAGTATTCCCTGCCCGACCCCCACCCCGCATATCTGATGACATCTGAGCTCCTCCCTTCATAGTATTGATATGCATTCCTCTGCCAGCCCCTGGCATGTTCTCCCCAAGTAGTAAGTGCATCAGCAGGATTGTCCACTTGATTCTTTGTCCTCAGACTTCTGGCTGACATCATCTTAGTTTCCACCAGCTTAGTTTCCTAATATTCAGAAACTATCCGGAAAGGCCAATTTAAGTAAGACAGTTGTGTACTCAGGCTTCCGTTTAGCCACAACAGGACCACACAGCTTTGGTAACTGTATCATTATGTGTTTGTCTGCACAGGGACTCGATTGTTTGGAAGGAAGAATGAAATGAGATCATGTGCATTATGTAATCTGGGTCCACACTTGTAAACTAGTGCACCCACACTGAAATGCAATGAACACTCAGTATTGTCATCCTCCTTCAATGATTAATAGTCTTTGGGCAAAGATACCACTTGTGGAAATAAAATAATGAAACAGAGCTAGACACATAGCAGAATCTTTTGACTATCACATTAGTAAATTTGAATTTTATCAGATAGGGAAGGAAGAGCTATTTTGAATAAGAGAAAAATAAGTAAAGCTATTTGAGTGTGTGTTTCCAAGTGACAAGTGGACTGATTTCTATTTTTTTAATCTATTCAGTATCAGGCATGTTATCTTGCTATTCACAGCACACAACAGCCCCAACCATCGTGCAACAGAGCACCCCTCCCACCCAGATACTGAAGACAACACAGACTGATCAGCTCCCATGCCACAGGCTGCCTGGGGCCCAGGCTCTGGGGGAAGTTGACGTAATGCCTCTATGGCTTTTGCCTCATTCTGTCACATGGCAGTGAGGCTGTCACTAAAGTGGTTTAGCCTGGCTCTGATGAAAGGGAGGACTCTGGGCTCCTTCCTCTCTTTGCCTTCCCACATTCCTGGCTCCCCTTTAACTTCAGAAGGTTGACCCCGAGTGTTTCTCTACATTTTAACAGTAATGGAAGAGAAGCAAGAGGGAAGTGAAACCCAGAAGCATTTTGTGTGTCAATCATTCCACTGTCCCTTTTAATGGCAAGGCTTCAACTTTAGAATGAGGAGACTTTAGAGTCAAAGGACCAAATGTATAGATATGGGAGTCCATTGATGCGGTCGGCCAGCCACAATCCTCAAGAAGAGAAAATGAAGCCTGCTGGACTCCAAAATTAAAGAGTAGTGCTCCGTGACATATGGCTGCTTTCCATACGATGCCCTAGGATGCCCTGGATAAAGTCCAGCATGAATGGAGGAGGAGCTCAAGAGGCCTCACCCTAACTAAGGATATATCCATAGATGGTAACCACTGGAGAAAGAAGACTCGTTCTTCTCTGAAGGTGTGGCAGGTGAGGTAGGTTTCCCATGTTCCACTGGAAGGCTCCACACATGTGCACATATGGGAAGCCCTAAGTGGACTTTATGATTTAAGAAATGTAGATTCAAGGTTAAAAGGGGGAAGTATTGGGAGGTTTATTAGTCAGAGTTCTCTAAAGAGACAGGCTGATACATTAAAAGGGGGTTCTGGGTAGCCCAAGAAGACCGTCTTATATAAAGGAGGCTGGGGTAGCTGTTCAATTCACAAGGCTGGGTTTCTCAGCAGTCTCCACCCGGTGCTGAAGGCCCGGAGGACTCACGGAGAGATGCTGGTCATTTGCCCATGTTGGAAACCTCAAAGAGGCAGGTTTTAATAACAGTGAATGGATGCTGCAGCAACAGCTTACGTGAACTTGCCATCAAGAGTTAGAGCAAGCAGGCAAAAATAAGTTTCCTTCTTCCATGCCCTTATATCAGAGCTGTTACCAGAAGGTGCCATCTACATCTAGGAGAGGTCTTTCCACTTTAAATAATCTGATCAAGAAAATCCTTTGCAGCAGTGCCCAGTGGCTTGCATTTTAGTTGATTCTACATCCAGTTAAGTTGGTATGTTGTGTGTGTGTGTGTGTGTGTGTGTGTGTGTTAGGGGAGTTTAGAAAGTAAATGGGGGTAAATACAATCATATTTCATTGTATACATGTATGAATTCTCAAAGAATAATTACATATATAATTTTTTTTTTTGGTTTTTCGAGACAGGGTTTCTCTGTGTAGCTTTGCGCCTTTCCTGGAACTCACTTGGTAGCCCAGGCTGGCCTCGAACTCACAGAGATCCGCCTGCCTCTGCCTCCCGAGTGCTGGGATTAAAGGCATACGCCACCACCGCCCGGCTATAATACTTTTTATACACATCTGAAATGGATGCCTGGGTCCTTAGGAAACAATGTTATCAATGACGGTTGATTTCAGTCATAAGTCTTGCCCAGAACAGAACCCAGCCTCATCTTGTCATTCTAGGAGGGCTGGAAACAGACTCAGAAGGCTGAGAAATTCAAGAGGTACAACTGTTGCTCTTCCCCAGGTCTCTCCCTGCAATGGCACAGGGGAATTTTAGTTATAACTTAACTTTTAAGTTCCTTCTCTGAGACACACTTCAAAACCCTCAAACATCTCCAAACATTCAAGGCCTTTGAAACAACAGAATGAAGCCTCTCCTTCAAGCTCATGGAGGGCAGCTGAGAAGCAAATGGCATTAACTGAATTCCTTCAAACTTGTCAAAGGAAACCTTGTCTCTCTGGTAGATAAAAATTAATGAGATGTCAAGGATGCTTTTATCCAATTTAGTCTATTTAGAAACGGTGGGATCTCTCTGAGGGGCATGATATTTAAAGTTACATTTCCCTGCAAAGCCTTGTAGAGGGACCACAGGTTACACATGTTTGATTCCACTACTGTGAGATGTCAGTCGCTGAGGCCTTGGTATATTAGCACAAATGACTTTGAGCCCTCAGTAGATCTTGCTTCTTTTTCTCCAGAG
This sequence comes from Peromyscus aztecus, assembly GCA_902168405.1. Taxonomy (NCBI): domain Eukaryota; kingdom Metazoa; phylum Chordata; class Mammalia; order Rodentia; family Cricetidae; genus Peromyscus; species Peromyscus aztecus. The sequence goes on along the minus strand of CABHPQ010173959.1, from coordinate 1,676 downwards.
TTCAACTTTCCTGCCAGCCAGTAGAATGAGGACCCCTGACAATACAAGCTTGTCTGATGGAGAAGCAATTCTGCTCTGAATCCAAAACCCTTGGAGTCCAATTTCCAAGCTATCCTTCCTCAAAGCAATTGATTTATAGGAGAAAGGAGGGGCTTTGCTTCTGAATTATAATTTTTCTTCCTTTCCAGTGACTTTGGACCTGTCAGAGACTCTGGTCCTCAAAGAGAACGAAACAGTGGCCATGAAAGGTCTTGAGCATGGGGTTCACAGGGTACACTGAAGCAGATTACCTTTTTGAGTGAGAAGTTTATTAGAAGAGTTATTAACACCATGGACAGACAGAAGGCAGTATGGTAGACAGCATGATAGAGGCCCTGAGCAAAGTTCAGAACCACAAGGCAGAGCAGAGGGTCCCTTCTAATAGGTTTCAGTGAAGTAGTTTTATAGCATGAGCCTGTATCCAGATTCATGGGCGGCATGCAAAGTGAAAAGTGCCAAGAAAAAATATTGACTTTGAGGATGTGGGGGAGCTGAAGAGGGACACAACTAGTTAAGGTGTACCCATTTGGGAGTGGGTATCCCCACAGGTAGCCTTTTGATGTCTCTGGACTCCATGAATAGAGTTCTGCTCATAAGCAAGCATGGTTCTCAGTAGGGTGCCTTTCCTTCCCTGTAGCAGCAGGAATCCCCAATTCAATGGAGTGCTGCAGACCTGAGCAGCATCTGGTCTGGGATTCTAACTCCAGTTTTTAGTTCATAGCTGTGGTGGTTTGACTGAGATTGCGCTGAGGTGTTTGAATACATGGTCACCAGTCAGTGGTGCTGTCCACGTAGGTTTAGGAGGCATGCCCTTGCTGGAGGAAATAGGTCCCTAGGGCTGAGCTTTGAGGTTTCAAAACCACAGACCAGTCTTGGATCTCTCTCTCTCTATTTGTGCTTGTTCCAGCACCATCCCCGCTGCCCACTGCCCACTGACTGCTGCCCACTGCTCACTGCCCGCTGCCTGCTGTTGCTGCCTGCTGCCCAGTACCTACTGCCCACTACCCACTGCCTACTGCCCAGTGCCTGCTGCCCGCTGTCCAGTGCCTGCTGCCCACTGCCCAGTGCCTGCTGCCCGCTGCCCAGTGCCTGCTGCCCACTGCCCAGTGCCTGCTGCCTGTTGCCCTCTGCTCTTCCATCATGGACTCTAACTCTTTGGAGCCATAAGCCCAGATAAACCCTTTCTTCTATAAGTTGCTTTGGTTATGGTGTTTTATTACAACAATGGAGAAGTAACTGATACAATGGCTAATTGACTGATAAAGCTCAGCATCTAAGGCCCATGTTGTGACAAAGCCGAGATTCTCCTAAGATGTGATTTTAGCCTCACATCAAGTGCAAGAAGCAGGTAGACATGTTACAAAACAACAGACCTATCTGAGCATCTCTCTGCATCTTCCCCTATCTTCCCTACTGTGCTTGGAGAAGGAATTCTATCATCCATGAGATTCCAAGCTACAGGGGCAGTGTGGTGGTATTGTGTTCCCCAAAATATTGTGTACCTTAATAAACTTATCTGGGGTCAGAGAACAGGACAGCCACAATATTAAACATGAGGATAGTCAGTGGTAGCATACGCCTTTAATCCTAGCATTCCAGAGACAGAGATCTCTGTGAGTTCAAGGCCACATTGGAAA
>CABHPQ010173958.1:30426-47411 GCA_902168405.1 Peromyscus aztecus | reverse complement strand
GCCGTGCTGAGCCCGGCTCGCGCTGCGCCCGCCGCTGCGCTTCCCACAGCCTGCCCGGGATAGGCAGCCCGGGACGTCGCCTCCCCAGCTGCCGCCGGTCACCGGACGCCCTCGGGGCGAGCGGCGCGCGGGTCACCCGTGGCTTCGAGGGACCGGCACGCCTGGGCTTGGAGCTCCTGACTGTGCGCGCCTGGCGCTGTGGCCTCGGCTGCCCGGGAGAAGCCGGAGCAGCGAAGCGACGCGAAGAGCCGAGAGTCAGGAGCACAGCCGCGCCCGCAATGCCGGGCCACTCCATCCGGAGAGTGAGCGCCCGGGGCGCGTAAGAAGAGGAGTGATCGGACCCCAGGCTGCCACAAAAGACATTTAGCCTGAGGGCTCCGACCGCGAGGTCACCCGGTTTGGCGTTCCGGGACGCGGCTGAACTGGCTGGAGAATGCGCCCCAGGACGCCGGGGCGCCGCAGCCGTGCGGGCTCCGCTGGCGAGCGCTGATGGGGGTGCGGCAGAGTCAGGCTGAGGGATGCGGAGTGGCGGCCCGTCCGCCACCCAGATCTTCGCTGCACCCTTCCCCGGACCCGGCGTCTCCCAGGATGGCTGCCCCGAGCCATGGGTCGCGGCCGAGCTAGCGCGGAGCGTCCGACCCTCGCCCGGCGACTCCCGGAGCCGGTCCCGCGCCCCACCAGCGCTGGTCCCTGAGGACGACGACAGCGGCAGCCTTGCCTCTGCCTTCCCTTCCCGTCCCGTCCCTGCCCCGCACTCCTCCCCCTGCTTGAAGCTGTGTGTCAGCACTTGGCTGGAGACTTCTTGAACTTGCCGGGAGAGAGTGACTTGGGCTCCCCACTTCGCGCCGGTGTCCTCGCCCCGGCCGATCCAGTCTTGCAGCCTCCAGCCCCGTCACCTCTCTGCTCCTCGGCCGGCTGGGTCCACCTCAAGACACCGTTCCCCACGGGGAGAGGGACGACGCGGCTGGCACCCAAAGAAGGAGGAGAAGACAGGAAAGACAGCAGAATCTCGGTCCCTGCTCCAGGTCCCTCGGACAGAGTTTTTTTTTTTCCCATGTGGAGACTCTCTCAATGGACGTGCTCCCGAGTGCTTCTTAGACGGACTGCGGTCTCCTAAAGGTAGAGGACACACGGGCCGGGACCCGGGGCTGACGGGTGACACCGCGTTCCCGCCATGCGGCGCTGAGCGCCACGGAGGACCGGTCGGGTGGACGTAAACAGACCCTCTCCCGGTGCGCGTGCAGCGAAGCCCTAGAGGAGTCAGGCATCCCAAACCCCAGTCCCCTCTGCCTTGTCCACCTGGCCTGCTCTCTCCCGCTGGCCGTCCTTCTCCCCAATTTTCGGTATATTATTAGGTCTGTTAAAGACTTAATGGCTTTACAAAAAAAAAGTTACAGAAATCCAGTGGATTTCACCCATTACTTCGGGCCTTAGAGACACGTTGGCCGTCCATAAGTTACTCCTGAACCTAGCTAGAGTTTGTCCTAAGAACTAGGTCTATTATGGAAGGTACTTAAAGTTGGGGTTCTCCGTGCGTGCCTCCTGTGAGGATGTGTCACAGTTTACACGTGCATTCATAGAAACTATCCATTTACATAATTGCGGGAAGGTGCATGGACGGGTTCCTTGACTGAACAGGGGTCTAGGGAAGAGGACAGAGTGTCCAGTGGGTCAACCCTGATGTTAGGGGCGTGGGCCACAACTTGCAAGCGGCGTCATAAATCTTGAGTTTAGCGCTTACGAATCTACAAGTTAGATATATTCGCCTACCAGGAAGTTCTATACAGCGCCTCTAAGGAAGTCACATGCGCGTTTGTGTCTGTTTACGTGCAAATGAGCGCTGCAGAGTATAGTTTTTTTCTTTTTTTTAAGAGTTGCAGTGTGTCAGACTAACCGGTGGCTTCCCAGCTTCCTAGCTGGTGTCACAAGAAAAGGTGACTGATGGTCATTGACTTTTATTGAGCGTGAAGACCAAGCCCCAAGTGAGAAGTCCGATGTAGGCAGAGAATGGGATGAGGGGAGGAGAGAGCCAGGGGGCTTGGGGTCCACCATCCTCTTGATCATCGGGGCTGTAGCCCTCGAGCATGACATGCCGGGAGAGCATCCTGGAGAAGGCCAGCGAGCCCTATGGGAGCCGGGGCCGCGGGGGCGGGCGAAGGACTGGGCGGGGAACGTGGGTGACTCACGTCGGCCCTGTCCGCAGGTCGACCATGGTGGCCGGGACCCGCTGTCTTCTAGTGTTGCTGCTTCCCCAGGTCCTCCTGGGCGGCGCGGCCGGCCTCATTCCGGAGCTGGGCCGCAAGAAGTTCGCCGCGGCATCCGGCCGCCCCTTGTCCCGGCCTTCGGACGACGTCCTCAGCGAGTTTGAGTTGAGGCTGCTCAGCATGTTCGGCCTGAAGCAGAGACCCACCCCCAGCAAGGACGCCGTGGTGCCCCCCTACATGCTGGACTTGTACCGCCGGCACTCGGGCCAGCCAGGAGCGCCCGCCCCGGACCACCGGCTGGAGAAGGCAGCCAGCCGCGCCAACACCGTGCGCAGCTTCCACCACGAAGGTGAGCGGGTGGCGGGCGGCGGGGCGGGGACGGCGGGCGGGGACTCGGCGAGCAGCCCGGGCCTCCGCTAGCACAGCGGACGGCCCCTCTGCTTCTGTACCGTCCCCTCTGTGGCCCCGAGCCAGGGATTCCCCACTGGTGAGTCCGCACCCTTTTCCTGGCAGGTAGCCAGAAGACAGACTCCTCCCCCAAGCACTGGAGGGAAAACGGAGTGATGGGGAAGAGGGTAAAAGGCTGCCTAGTCCCTAGTCAGCTAAACGTGCGTGCGAGAACTCCACAGGAGAAAGCCGAGAGTTGGAGTTCCTTAAATTTGTCTGAAAGCTCAAGTCTGTGTCTTGTGTTCACACTGGAGTTTTAGGCTAGACAGAGCCAAGGGCAGAGTGTTCAGGGCTAGTACTAACAAACTAAAGCCCAGGGCCCCCAAAGCTTTCAAATTTACTGTTGATCTGGGCCTAGTTTGAAACTTTTTGAATCCCTATCTAATCCCCGTGGGAGATCAATTCCACAATCAATCTTATTGTTTCCACAGTGACCTTCCCTTCTTGTGTTTAAATCTTAGTCTCCACGTGGAGACAGGGCAAGCCTTCAGATAAAAGCTGTTTCTGCTAGAGACAGGGCAAACCTTCAGATAAAAGCTGTTTCTGCTACTGACTGCTACCTTCCTTATGCAAGGCAGTGGGGATTTTTTTTTCTTTTATGATATGAATATGGCTTCCCAAGGTAGGGCATTTCTGTTTATTTCATCAGAAAGACATTTAGTGGGTTAGAAATGTCTTAGGGACCTACTGAAGTGTCTTGCACTGAAATTCTTGGAGCAGTTAAAAATCGCCCCAGCTCAATTCTGTGTGTGTCACTTTAAATGTGCTTTTGACTTAATGTATTCTACATCAAACATCAGTTCCTTCAAGTTCTAGAAGAATGCGGAGTTGTCTGACAGTGAGCTGCAATTTATAGAACAGTAGGGAGCTAGGAGTGAAGTTCCCTTTTTAAAATCTTGCTTTGCCTTGCTGAGATGATAAATTTCAAGCGAAAATCTGTGCCCTGAAATGGTAGCCCAGGCCTCCCCCCCACCCCCCAGTCCTCTCATAAGGGATGGCTTAAACTTTGAAAAGTCTGGTTGATAGGAAAAACTCCCACAGGTAGGTCACACAGCAGGAGATGGATCTTCCTTGAGGCAGCCACTCATTATGAAGGGTACTCTTAAATCCATCTCTTACAAACAGGTTTCTAAGGTGCTTTCTGGGAGCAGAACTCAGTTTGGAAAGATAGAGGGACCCCATGCTGGTCTCCGGGATCTGCCCACCTAGAGCAGGGAGATTTAGGTGTGTTCACCCCGTCCTGACCACCCTGAGGTGATCTCTTCCAGTTAATATTGATTGGAAAGTTTTTGTAGATAACACACACACACACACACACACACACACACACACACACACACACACACACACAACCAGAAAACTAGCACGGCTGTTTTCTCTGCTGCCTCTAGCGATTTAGCACAAAAACCCATTTATCTGTATATTTATTTATTTACTAGTCTTTTCTGGCATGAAAACCATTCTTTATTTGTTAAAACCAAGAATGTACCTTATCTTTGTTTTAACTAAGCTAAAAGGATCGTTTAAGTCAATTAAAACACAAAAATACAATTAAATGAAAGTTTTATCAGTAAAATCTGCATCTTCTCCCTCACTCTTCCCTTGGAAGTGGCTTGACAGAAACACAGGCAAAGCGTTGTCTCTGTGTGCTATTTTAACTTGGTGTGCTTGAGCTCACGACAAAAATTTATATCTTTAAAAGAGATTTTCACGTATAAGACTGCATAGAAGTTATCAACTTGCCTAAAATAAACTTGCACTAACTTTATATCTTGGTTCACTTAGATATACATTTTACTGTAAATTTCAAGAAAACCTGTTCTTTCCCGTCATCGTCAGGTACACATGGCATTTTTGGAGACTGTTCATAGTAACCTAGAGTTTGATTTTTATAAGCATCCTTGTGCCACTAAAAATTCTTAGGAAACCATGTGATAAGGCTGCTGGCTCAAGATCAGAAGTGAATTCATACACATTAATAGACACACATTTGGTAAAGAACCTTAAGGACCCTATTAAAGAATTACCCAGTGGGCTTCTTTGTAAGTTGTATTAGATGGTTGGGTGACATGATGTGACAAGATATACTATGATAGCCTTTCAACCAGTGGCGGATGCTTCCAGACAGTCCCCTGTTGAACACTGGACATGGATTTTATCCCGGAGAGCGCAGACTTTGCTGAATCCCCTCCACCCCCAGGTCACCGAAGACCTTCCCCAACTGGCTGCCCTTGAAAACAGTTTGAAAGTGTTTGACTACGCTGGTCCTACAGAGACCTCTTCTTTCCTGGCAGATCGTTTACTGAAGGAGCTCACACTTGCCCTTCTGACAATGGAGAACAGAATCTTCCTCTTTTGTTTGAAATAAATAAATTATGTGGCCTGTGACTAAAGTTTTCAAAGAGGGAGAAGTCCTGTTGGCAGAAGAGTAACTACCCAGAAAATACCCACAGGCTAGGACATCTCAAGGTACAACTCTACCTTGCGATGGTGGAAGCATGGTCCAAAATTCCAGTATGGGTTTGGACATAGACACCCAGGAATGCTCCTACCTAATACCTCTAGCTGTTGCAGTGTGATTACAAAGACCCTGTGGGGAAACCAGTAGCTCAGTTTGCAGAAGTTCCTTGCTGCTGATGGTTGTCAGTGGGTCCTTTGGACCCCTCTCGACTCCTTTGCAGGCTGCTTTTGTCCTGTTGAGATGTGCCCGTGAGGTACGTCATCCATCGGTCTTTAGAGAATCCCTCCTGGACCTGCAGGAGCACAGTCCTCCTGAAGGTGCTGTGCTCAGGGGAGCACAGGCCGAGTGGGGCTTTCCTTTCCCACCACTTCCTTTGTTGCCTTAAAAATGAAAACTCAATTCTGTGTACTTGAACTTTTCTTTCCCTCTATGATGCGTCGTTTACTTTATCCTGTACAAAGTCATGGGTGGCCCAAAGCCCCTTGTACCTTGTTGCAGGAGTGAGATGCAGCTGCTGATCTGGAGCAGCCTCAGGCTTTGTTGTTGTTTAGGGGGAGGAATGTTCTCTGTCCAAAAAGTGTTGCAAAATCCTCCAAGCTTAATGATAACTTTTGAGATAAAACTCACCCTACTTTAGGGCAAACAAGTAGCCACAGAGAGCAAGTTCCGAACAATGTCTGTGTGTCCCTTTTGGCTGGGTCATTTCACTTTTCCGTTTGTTTAGCTTTGTCTACATGTCCAAAGGGTAGCTGGATAATATCTTTTGATCCTCAGGACAAAACTCACTCTGCACTTAACATGGTATCAGGTACCAATTCCCAATGATTTGGATTGTTGCTTAGTGGTTTGATTTCTCTCCTACATTAGACAATGCCTTCTAATGGCTAGAACTTGAACATTGCAGTAGACCCAAATGAACAGTTCTGTGACCTAAGGGAAGTCACATAACCTCTCTGAATTCCCATCTGTTTCATTCACAAAAGTGGAGATAATCATGGTTTCCCTCTAATGAGCTGGATGTAAGATAGTTCATAGAAAGATGTTGGCACCAGACTCGGGAAAAATAGATAGATAGGTAGGTAGGTAGATAGATAGACCGATCGACTGATTGATCAATCAATCGATCGATCGATCGATAGATAGATCGATAAACAACGAGAGAAAGAAAGAGCATTCAGCGCTAATGTTTTATGGTGACATTTTAATGCCCTATTATCCCTTTTTCTAGGGAGTGGCCCCAGCCAAATTATTTTGAGGTAGATGAATAATCAACATAGTGTGGAACTTTAAATCAGGGGCTTTGTATCTTGAAAAAAAAAAAATAGAATGCCATTGCTGCCCCGTTTTCTTCTTCTTCTTCTTCTTCTTCTTCTTCTTCTTCTTCTTCTTCTTCTTCTTCTTCTTCTTCTTCTTCTTCTTCTTCTTCTCCTTCTTCTTTTCTTACATTTTTTCATCCAATCATTCTTTCCATTTGATTAAGAACTAGGAGGCCGATACTCAGGTTAGAGACAGCTAAGAATCTTGAAATCACTTAGCAAGTTCAGCTGATTCAACAAGGGATGTTTACAGAGAATTAACAGCTATTTCAGCCTCCAAAAAGTGTGCATTACCAACTCTGTATTTTCAGAACCCCAGGCTTGCTGTGATAATTTGTAGAGGTCTTTTCCTATAATTTACTTTATTTAAAAGAGATTTTCAATTTCCCGCCCTCAAGAAGAGGTTGCAACTTGTCCTCTGAAGGAGAAAAGGTGTTGTGTGTCCTGACCCTCCCTAGGCAGTTAGTCTCCTGTGTTGGGATTTTCTTTAAATTCTTGACTTCTATGTATGACTTCAGTGAACAGTCATAGTAGATACCTTGGTATGAAGGATGGGATGGGATCTTCCAAGGATTAGGCTAATAGAAATGGGGTTGGAAGCTTGGAGATAAGTCTTTCCCTTGTTATTAACATTGGGTAGTGCATCGTTCTCCTTTGTGAAGGTCACTTATCTTGTGGATACTTCTTACCTCCTGAGTGACAGGCCACAGGAAGTGGCCGTTTCTATGCTTCCAGTTGGAAGATGGCAATCTTGGCTTTATTTCTTAGGCAGATAGTATTCTGTGTTACTTCAATGACCTGTCTCCCACATTTATCTTGGGGATTGCCTCTTTGTTCTTTTCCTTTGTCATGTATGTGTGTCTGTATGCATGCATGTGTACTTAGGATTGTCACCTTTTCCTTCTTTGTGAATTGGGATTCAGGGATTTTGCTGCCATTTTTTTTTTCTGTTGTTGACTGATGTAGCTGTTTGTGGTAACTGACCTTTATATTCTGTCTTTAAAGGAAGTAGTATGTACCTCGCTGTGCCAGTGTCAGGAGAAGGCAGTGTAATTTGAGTTTGGGAGATGTTGCTACTGTTTTCCTTTTTCTATTGATGAAGTGCCTTAGGCAGAAACATTAGGGAGCCCAAGAATGGCAACGAAAATGGCTTTTTACAAAAGAAGCTAGATACAGTCCTTCAGACTTCCCAGGAATGTCCCGGCCCTAAAGTACCATTAGCTGATAGTAGAGTTCAGGACATAAACGGGTCCCCAAAGGTATCATCAAGAACTTTTTGTCAAGCAGGTGCAAGAGGACTGTGAATGATAGCCAGCTGGCCTAGAATTCTTCATGTCAAAGAAGAAGAGCTTTAAAAGACCCCCCTGTTTGAGTCCCTGGCTGGCTGATGGCAGCCTGAATCCTTACTCATTGGCCAATACTAAGGCCTCTTCTATAAAAGGTGCTTTACAAATCTACTCCTTTGTCAATGTGCCCTTGAATGTGAGAAACATCCTTCAAAACCTTGACACTGAAGTGCAGTCCATCAGCTTGCGGCATCTCTTCCCTAAGAACTTAATGGAAATGCCAGCGCACAGGCCCCTTCCCAGAACAACTGATGTGCAGGCCAGAGTCTAGGATCTGCTGTGCCGACACAGGGGTCATTTTGAATGAGGATGAGATGGAGATGAGAGGACAGGCAGTTGGGAGCCATTTCTCCTGAAATTCTTCATCGCTAATTACTACAGTGTCTTGGTGCCACCCATACCTTTGTCTCTCGAGTTCGGAGCAAAATGGTAGGGTGCACTTAGCAAAATGTCATCATTGATGTTGAGTTTCAGAGTCTTTAATTAGGAGACTAAAATCTGTATATTGAGATTTGTAAATCATCTAAATTGTAGAGTAATGTTTTCAAATGCCCGCTTCAGGAATTGACATTAAAGCTCGTTCTCTTAGTTAAGATATGCAATAATTTCCTCAACCCCTCAGTCATTAGCCCTCTACTAACTATAGAGCTTAGACTTTTTTTCCCCCTTAAAGTCTGTCTGTGAATTCCAGAGAAATGTTTCACTATTTCCTCCATTATTACAGCTACCTAGGAGCTATGTTCACATATCGGATTAAACGCATAGCAGTCACAAAGTTAATGTGACCATGTAGAAAAAGGAAAAGGAGACTCCATTTTCACTTCAGAGATGACATATTTTTATTTTTTTTATAGTGTTGAACATTAAACCCAGGGCCAAGGAAAGGAGGCAGACACTGTACCTCTAGCCCTGACATTTTTACTTTCTGGTTGCAAACTTTTATGTAGTTTAACTCAAACTGTTCATTGAGGTTTTAAACTTCTCATAAGGAAGTAAATTACCATTGGCTCTCTTACTGAATGCTTTCCTTTTTCTCTCCACTTTGATCAAACTAGAAGCCATTGAAGAACTACCAGAAATGAGTGGTAAAACGGCCCGCCGCTTCTTCTTCAACTTGAGTTCTGTCCCCACTGAAGAGTTCATCACGTCTGCAGAACTCCAGATTTTTCGGGAACAGATACAGGAAACTTTGGGAAACAGTAGTTTCCAGCACCGAATTAATATTTATGAAATTATAAAGCCGGCAGCAGCCAGCTTGAAATTTCCTGTGACCAGACTATTGGACACCAGGTTAGTGAATCAGAACACAAGTCAGTGGGAGAGCTTCGATGTCACCCCGGCTGTGATGCGGTGGACTGCACAGGGACACACCAACCATGGCTTTGTGGTGGAAGTGGCCCATTTAGAGGAGAAACCAGGCGTCTCCAAGAGACACGTGAGGATTAGCAGGTCTTTGCACCCAGATGAACACAGCTGGTCACAGATAAGGCCATTACTAGTGACTTTTGGCCACGATGGAAAAGGACATCCACTCCACAGAAGAGAAAAGCGTCAAGCCAAACACAAACAGCGGAAACGCCTCAAGTCCAGCTGCAAGAGACACCCTTTGTATGTGGACTTCAGCGATGTGGGCTGGAATGACTGGATTGTGGCCCCTCCGGGCTACCATGCCTTTTACTGCCACGGGGAATGTCCTTTTCCCCTGGCTGATCACCTGAACTCCACTAACCATGCCATCGTGCAGACGCTGGTGAACTCTGTGAATTCCAAGATCCCTAAGGCGTGCTGTGTTCCCACAGAGCTCAGCGCAATCTCCATGTTGTACCTAGATGAGAACGAGAAGGTCGTGCTCAAAAACTATCAGGACATGGTTGTGGAAGGTTGCGGGTGTCGTTAGCACAGCAAAAATAAATAAATAAATAAATATATATATTTTAGAAAAAAAAAACCCTACTCTCCCCACCCCCCAAAACCAGCTGACACTTTAATATTTCCCAATGAAGACTTTATTTATGGAATGGAATGGAAAAAAAAAACACAGCTATTTTGAAAATATATTTATATCTACGAAAAGAAGTTGGGAAAACAAATATTTTAATCAGAGAATTATTCCTTAAAGATTTAAAATGTATTTAGTTGTACATTTTATATGGGTTTAACTCCAGCACATGAAGTATAATGGTCAGAGTTATTTTGTATTTATTTACTATTATAACCACTTTTTAGGAAAAAAAATAGTTAATTTGTATTTATATGTAATCGAAAGAGATATCGGGTTTGTATATAATTTTCCAGAAAAGAACCTGTAGCTGTTTTTCAGTTGTGTGTATTTAAGATGCGAAGTCTACGTGGAAGGCTCCTGGGTTAGGTGCTCGCACGTTTGCTTTTCTTTCTCGCAGCACTACTGTTAAGTTCACAAGTTCAAGTCCAAAAAAAAAAAAAAAAAGTGGATAATCCACTCTGCTGACTTTCAAGATTATTATATTATTCAATTCTCAGGAATGTTGCAGAGTGGTTGTCCAATCCGTGAGAACTCTCGTTCTTATTAGGGGGAATATTTGGATAAGAACCAGACATTACTGATCTGATAGAAAAAGCTCTCCTTGCAGAAAGAATAAAGCAGGACCAGTGGAAATAATTAGGAAAACTGTGACCATGTCGGGAAATGATAATGGCGTCTTGTTCTTTCCTAAACCTATTATCCCTTCCAGGGGGCTGATCTGGCCAAAGTACGAAATAAAATATAATATTTCTTCTTTATTAACATCGTGGTCATATATATGTACAATTGATTATCTTGTGGCCCTCCTAAAGAAGTGGAAATTGATTTGTATTTTGTGTTTACCCCATCATCAAGCTCTTTATTCTCCAAAGCATCCAATTTTCTACATTTGCCCAACACTCAGCAACACTGAACACGTCATGTTTTCTTCCTACAACCTGTTCTCTGACCTACCAGCTTCCTTTTCTTTCCAGGGATGTGTGTTTGAACACATTTCTCCAAATGTTAAACCTATTTCTGATAATAAATATCAAAAATTCTGGCATTTCATCCGATAAAATCCAACTCATGAGAGAAAATAGTATATTTAAGTGTTCATGGTGTCTACCCGTGTTTGCACTTTCATTTCTGAAGTGACTGATGTAAAGGGGGTGGGAGGATGACTTCAATGGTTGGAGGATTCCAATCAAGCCCCATGCACCAAAGGACTTACCGATGAGTTAGTGGTTTTCAGAGGAGCAGGAAAACACATGAGGGAAAGCCAATCCCTAAAACAAACCTTGCAGGTCCCGAGGTAAAGTCTCAGAGATGATCTCCCATGCAACGGAGGCCACAGTGCCAAGAAATTAGAGTGTCTGATCAGCTTCTGCAAAGACATCTTCTGCCAATTGGCCAGCCGCCCAAACAGAGTGAAGTCAAATGAAGCCCTGGCGAATGACCCCCTCAGCAGGGGCAGAGCTTCAGCACTCAGGCTGGAGGTGAAACCTAGGCAGGGCTTTGTGGCTACGTCTGCAGACTGGGGAATCCACAATGCTAGTTGACTGGCAGTGTTTCCGGTCAGTTTCCAGAATGTGTGTCCTCCTGCAGTCCATCCTCCTGGCTGAAGCCGAGTTCTTACCTCCTTCCCCATCCCCTGCCTTAGAACGGAATCAGAACGCAGTGCACTTACAGTGGGAAGGGCTGTTTTGTCAAATTCTCCTCAGGTGTTAACATGGGATGACCTTGAGCACACCTTCCATTGGAGGCTTTGAGGTTCTGGAGAGCTCGTCTGGAATGAATATTCTGGTTAGCTTTTGCAAGCATTCTTCCTCATCCCTTTTTGCTGTTGCTTTTGCAAAGGCAGAAACCATTAGACCCAAGTAGGGCTAGCTAAGTCCTCCTTGTCTTTCAGTCATTCTTCGCTGTTTCTTGCCATGGGTACTGGTAACAAACTACAGCCTTATCATCTTCAAAAGAATGAACCATGTTTTTCCGTGTGCCTTCAAATTCTCCAGATAGGTGTGGGAGTATTTGAGAAGGAATCCATCTTCTCGCAGGTCTATCCTTTGTACATTTTCTCCTTCATTGGTTCTGATTTTCTTGGCTAAAATTACTTGCAGAACAGCAGGTCCCCTGTGATGTCTATGTCTATACATATCTATGTATATATTTATATAGTGTGTATGTGTTCTAATTTATGCATATACATACATGAAGATAATGTATGTTACATATGTGGATGGTGAAGTTTTCAGTTTCCATTAAGGTTCAGAGGTTTCCAATAAATGGAACTACGCCATTCTTACACAACCTGAGTGGTTCAGGTTTTCCCTCTAGTTTTTTAGGATGGGGAAAATTCATCCCTACAATCAGAGATGCATCAAATCACTTAGCTAATGTCTATTCAGTTGCTGTTGAGATACTGATTCATTGGGTACTAATATGCCATGCTCTCCCTCTTTGACAGAGAGACCAAAGGAACAGAGCTTTGCAGTAAAGAATGGTTAAAGTAAAAGAAAAACAGGTGTGTGTTGGGGGGGGGTATAAACTGGCAATCTGAGGACATCAGAACACCCAGACTTTCTTCCCTTTCTGTTTTATATCTTGCAGGGGAAAGGACAGGTAGGGTGAGATTAGGGGGAGGCACGCACATCTGCTCTACTCAGGTAAATTGCATTTCTTCTTTCCTTCACCATGCTGACATAAATTACAGCCTTATGATATTCTCTAGGGCAGAATTTTCTGACCAGTTCCCTGCCCTACAAACTTCAAAGTAAACCTCTACCTAACTTGCGGGGCCTAAGTTCTAAATAAAACTTGTTAGATTTTAACATGCACCTCAATCATCAGTAATGCCTTGAGGGAAATCAAACCTTGATGTCTATACAGCCTCCATGGAGTCATGCTACTTTATGAATCTCGCCCCAGTGCTCCGGGTGGGGCCGCAGGTCCTGAATTCCTAATGAACTCCCAGGTGAAACCAGAGGACTACGGTTTGAGTGGTAAGATTCTGTTGACTATTCTTTCTATCAGAACTACAGAAGTTGGATCAAGCGTAGCCCCTTCGATCAAAAGCCACATGAAAATGGAAAGAAACAGAATGCAAAGCTGCTTTGTGTGGCATCCAAAACAGTGCCCTGTGTATTTTTTTCAAAGACATTCTTTCCCCTACAAGATGACTGGCAACCTTGTGTTCTAGCCACTCTTAGACATGAAAACACTTGGTTGCTTATCTTGTAAAATCTGCTCTGCTTGCTTGCATGGGCATGCTGGAGTCAGTTTAGTCAAATACGTGTCAGTACATCTATATGTATGGGGGAGCAGGTGCAAGCCCTTAAAAATGTACTTTCAAAAACTTTTAACACTTAAGACAGTGCACTGAGCTGATCCTGTGTGATCTTAGTGCCAAGCAACTGAGTTAAAGGGTTCTCTTTGAAGACAGTGGGTAGATGTCATGCAGTCGAAGCGTTTGTTTATACAAAATGATGCTGGATTTTTTTTTCTAAGTTATAAGACAGTGCACTGTATAACTTCACTGAGCCTAGAGTGTGGTGTAAGACTCCAAAGCTGGTATCTGAGGTTTGATCTAATGGAAGTTGGAATTTTCTAGGCTGCGTTTGGCTTGGAATAAAGTGCTTACATGAATGGGCTTAAGCTAGGAAAAAAACAAAAAAAAAGAAGTGGGTTTCCCAGTGCAAAGAGGCTCAACACGGAAATAACTTCCTGTCTTTGCTTGGTGTTGGCACCTCTTATTAGCAGAATGCCCTTTGGGGACTGGGGGGAGTTTGTGAATCACCTTACTCAACTCGGAAGACCTTTTGACAAGCAACTCAGATCTGTGCATTGAAGAAATGTTGGGATGAATAAATTCTTAATCTCGACCAGTCTTTAGTTGTGTAAGTCTCTCTCTCTGTCTCTCTCTGTCTCTCTCTCTCTCTTTCTCTCTCTCTCTCTCTCTCTCTCTCACACACACACACACACACACACACACATACACACACACCCCACATGCATGCACATCTCTGAGTGAAATTGTAATATGTTCCTCTCTGGAGTCTGACTGCTGAGAGTAGAGCAGCTCTTTCTGCCCTGATGGGTTTATCATTTTGTTTAGGTCTCTAAATTTTGAATTGAGTCCCTCTGAGGTGCTATACCAGACGCTGACTTTAACAGCACTTAAAAGCTCATGTTTGCCTGTGTGCTGGGCCCCACGCCAGGGCATTGCCGGGAGTCCATTACTGCTGCAGTCCATTCTGATGAGGAGGTCTCCCAGCAAAGCCCTGGTCTGCTCACAGCTTCCCTCATAAGGCGCAGGAACTCATCTGGACCAAATTTACCCTGGAACTGCTTGGCCACAACACTATGAGAGAATAATTATTGAACTATTTTACTGTACAACTATTTCCAAATTGTTGATTTTTTATTGATTTCAGGAGGCAAGCTAATTGCCCCATGGCAACTTGATGTTAACATTTAATGAAGATCAGGAAACAGAGTTTATGAAAAGCGTTTGTATAGTGACTGCAAAGCTTCAAGAACTGTTTTACACTTCCTGACGGTGCTGGGCCTCGCTTAATGGTTTGTTTTTATTGCTTAAGAGTGTAAACCTTGCTTTAGCCCAGTGTGTGGAAACTATACCCTCATCCCGAATTGCACATTTTCTTGTTGCCTTCGCCTTGGTCCCCTCCCCGAGTCCTCTCCTGCCATATACACTCCAGACTTCCTCTGCTGCGAATGCAGGCAAGTTTCTATCTTAGACACTGATGATACCATACATGCACATGTGTGCACACCACCTCATGAACTGGATGTGTTGCTTCACTGTGTTTGGGTGGAGTTTCTGTTCTGCACTTGGTTGCTAGACAACCAAGCAGACAAAATTTAGCGATTCAAAAGGCATTTTTAAAAATGCCAAATTTGGGCGGCTGAACTCTTTTATCTCCGTCTTTATGTGAAAGGTGCAGGTTTCTTACAAAGATCCCCTTGCCTTTTGCTGCAGCGATGGCTGACTGGTAGAAGAACTGTGCGTGTGTGTGTGTGTGTGTGTGTGTGTGTGTGCACATGTACACACACGGCAATGTCTAGGTGTTTGTAGGTACATATACACATGTGTGCACATCTCTGTGGAGGCCAGAGGTTAACATCCAGTGTTCCTCTCAATAGCTCTGGGCTTTGGTTTTTGAGAAAAGACCTCTCACTGAACCTGGTTTGTATCAGTTTAGCTAGGCTGCCTGCCAGCCAGCCCCGGGGATCCTCCTGCCTCCACCCCTGCGCACCCCCAGAATTGGGGCTACAGACACATGGCCCACCATGCCCAGCTAGTTGTTGCTGTGGGTGCTGAAGATCCGAATGCAGCTGCTCATCTTTGTGCAGAAAGCAGTTGATTGACTGGGCCATCTCCCTAACCCAGAAGAGTTTTTTGAAGTCTGGCTCTACAGTATTGTCTGTCCGAGAGCTTTCCTAACTGGT
The DNA here is from genome assembly GCA_902168405.1 of Peromyscus aztecus. Lineage (NCBI taxonomy): Eukaryota > Metazoa > Chordata > Mammalia > Rodentia > Cricetidae > Peromyscus > Peromyscus aztecus. Next base: position 32,187 of record CABHPQ010173958.1, on the reverse strand, counting down.
GTTCCCTTTTGCTGGAACTCGCTTCCCACCTGGAAGCTCACTTGGTTTCCAAGGGTGTGTTTTAAATCACTAACAACGTTGAGTTACAGCTCCAAGCTCCGATTGTTTCAAAGTAAAGGAAAGATTCCTCTCTGAGTCAATGTTCAGAAGCACAGGGCCTGGGTGTGGAGTGTGGTGTCTCCAGGAAGCTACCCCAAGCTTTCTTCTGGTAGATAGTATTGAAAATCTTTTCTAAAACCGTCGTGAGGGCCTAATTTTAAATCAAAGTCATTTTCTGATTTCTGTAACATGCTCCAGGAGCATGTTGTAAAATCCGGATCTTTATAGATCAGCCAAGTTGGACTTGTGTTCACAAGTTCACTCACATGCGCACACAGTTGGCAGCTGACGGGCTCCACGCTGAGATCTTTCTTCCTCCTCTACCCTCTGACATGCCTGCTGCTGCTGCTCTGGCTCCTCTCTTTGTGGGGTTCCCTGGGCTGGAATGCCGTCAAATCCATGGAAAACTTTAACCACTTTCCTGATTCGTTTACAGGCAGGATTTCCTGGCACGAGGATCAAGGAAGGAGGACTGAGGTTGGTTCATCCCAAACTGGCTTGGCAATTAGATTCATTTGAAGGCCATCTGGCCAGTACAGAGAACTTTGACAAACTAGTCTCTGATAGAGAAACCTCACCATCTCACTGAAGAATTATCCAATCTCTTGATTTCTCCAATAAGCCTGCAGTTCTCTAAGGCACACATCAGTATGAAAAGTGATCATGCTTATGCACTGAAGGCCTGGAATGAGCTGGGCAGCAAAGAAAAGCAATCCATAGGGGAGCAATAAATGAAAATAGAAATAACAGTCTTAGGTGAAAACTCCCATCAGCCAACATTTCCTAATTTCGTATGGCTGGACAGTAGAAAATGGGAAGGATCGTATAAACTTAGCAACTTTTATGGTGTAAATATAAATGCATATATACTTCAAATATATTACATGCATATTTACATATTCATGATTAATGCAAATTCCCAGAGTGGACCCATTCTAAATGGCATCACAGTGTAGGACCGCCTTTGTGATGCTGGTGGCATCTTGTTTTTCTGTGTAGAGAAGGTCTCAGAAGTTACTTTAAAGAGTTTCCTCTTCGTTAAACTTCAAATAAAGAACAGTTCTCAATAAATAGAGAACTGCAGTGAAACACAGTGAAATTTAAGACACAAACAAAGAGTTATCCAAAGAAGGAGTTAACATGAAGGTTTAAACTGCTGGTCAGCGCTATGAATACATGGATGTAGTTTAGTTATTATGATTTTCCCCAATTACTCTAATGATGGTGCTGATGTCTCCTCATTTGGGTTACATTGGAATGAAGATTCTTGGAGGAAGAATATATGCACCATTCTAATACATAAGAAAACCCATGCACCAGATTGTATCGTGTTTCTCATCAATTAGATCATAGACACAGAGCATCTCGGTTTACTATTTGTTTGGTTATCCAGCCTTGTTTGCCTCATGAATGCATCCACTGATATGACTCTGTGTCTCCTTGTTACTTCCCCTGGCTTATCTTTTCCCCTACAAATGCTTTAGGGTTAGTCACAGCTGGTTCTACTTTTGATTTTTCATTAGTCTTAGCTGCAATCTGCAGGAAAGAAAAGAAAGAAAGAAAGAAAGAAAGAAAGAAAGAAAGAAAGAAAGAAAGAAGGAAGGAAGGAAGGAAGGAAGGAAGGAAGGAAGGAAGGAAGGAAGGAAGGAAGGAAAGGAAGGG
>CABHPQ010173958.1:13215-30326 GCA_902168405.1 Peromyscus aztecus | reverse complement strand
AAGGAAGGAAGGAAGGAAGGAAGGAAGGAAGGAAGGAAGGAAGGAAGGAAGGATAAGAGGTCTAAATTCCTCTTGCCAGAAACAGCTACCCAAAAGGAAAATATACTCTTGACTGATACACAAGCTTCGGGTATGACATTTTGCAGAAATATGTTATTAGTTGGCTGCCATATCAGATCATGAGTGAGCTCCTATACTCTCTTGCTCTCTGTTAAGAGTACCCTTCATGCTTCTTGAGCGCTTTAATAAGATATGGTCAGACTGAATCCAAGATGATGGAAGGGTGGTCTTTGTACCTCTGTACCACCCAATCATTGGTACACTTGCAGGTTCACAAAGGTCCTTTTTAAGACTGTGGCACGACAGAGCAGAGGATATTGCTGGATGACCTCATAACACATTTGGGTCCATTCTCACAGCATGGCAGAAGGCATGCGTATCCAGAGGGTTCCCATACCAGAGCTATCAAGGGTCAGACACTGCAAGTGTAACACTGTTATTAATCCTGGAAAATGAATGAAGGCACTCTGCAGGGCAGGGGCCAGAGGCTGGTCCAGTTATTATGTAATACTCCTAGAAAAATCACTAAGTGGTATTTTAATTCCAGTGGTGACAAAATTATAACCTTTTTTGTTGGCATCTATGGGCCAATGCAGTGCTCTGGAAATCTGTGCAACAAGGCTTCCCATGCAGGGGGATGTTTGTTTAGCTGGCATAGAAATTCTTCTCTGGAATCATGTTCCCATTTCTGACCAGATTCCTAGGGAAGACTGTGTTGTGAATTTTCCTGTTTGCGTTTTCTGTTTCAGCATCTCACATTCTCCCCCTTCCCCCTCCCTCCCTTTCTCTTTCTTTTTCCCCACCCCCATGCCAGGGCCTTATGTGAAGATAAGGAGCTAGAGAAGCCAACCTGCTGGAACACAGGGAGGGTGGTTTTCCACATCATCACAGATTAAGGTTGTGTTGAAGGTACATGAAACCGTGCTGAAGGTCTCCTCCGAAATGTCAGCTTGAACAATGAACAAGATCCTATCATGCCTTTTCTTTTTCCATGGTTATATTACTGAGTTTGTGAGAAGAAATAGTTCCACTGAGTTTCCTCCTGAAAATGCTTATATAGAAGGAGAAATTACTTTCCTGCCATCCATGCAAAAGGACCTCAACAATGTTGGGGAGAGCAGCTGCCCCTATGGGGTACACTGACAGCCATTTAACTTCATGGAATAAGTGTGTGCATAGACCAAAGTGAGCTTGTGCACAGCAGAGTACTCTACACAGACCACAGTGTGTGTGTGTGTGTGTGTGCACAGCAGATGGCAAGTGTGCACACATCAGGGTGTGCGCAGACCAGAATGTGTGCACAGAGGAATGAATGTGCAGAGAAAACTGAGACTGCCCAGAGATGAGCAAATATACACAGTGGTATGAGTGTGCACAGAGCAGAATGAGTGTGTACAGAGCAGTATGAGTGTGCCCGGAGCAGAATGAGTGTGCACAGGCAATGCACAGAGATGAGTAAATGTGAACAACAGTATGAGTGTGCACATAGCAGTATGAGTGTGCACAGAACAGAATGAGTGTGCACAGAGCAGAATGAGTGTGCACAGAGCAGTATGAGTGCTCACGGAGCAGAATGAGTGTGCACAGGCAATGCACAGAGATGAGCAAATGTGCACAGTGCTATGAGTGTGCACAGAGCAGTATAAGTGTGCACAGAGCAGAATGAGTGTGCACAGAGCAGAATGAGTGTGCACAGGCAATGCACAGAGCAGAGTCAATGGGTACACAGTAGAGTTGGCCCAGAGCAGAGAGTGTGCACAGAAAATGAGTGTGCACAGGTCAGAGTAAGTGTGCACAGAGCAGCGTGTGCACAGAGCAATGCTTCAATCTCAGAGCCAGAGGCAGTGACTCACTTGACTTTAATTTTGATGGTAGCATTTTTCCTCTGACTCACTGATAATTTAATGTGAAATTAAAAGGCTGAAGCTGTTCTTTACTTTTCAGGAACTTACACACTCACCAGGTAGAATACATCGTTTCCCTTTGAAAGGGAAGAGCTCTAATGCTTCATTAAATTGCAAAACGCTGAAGCAAGTCTGTGATCTGCTTCTTTCCACTTCTGCCCACACCTCTGCAGCAGCTGACATTCCCAGACACCCTAATGTTGCCTGCTAGCCAGCTTGCTTTATCTTAAAGGTTTCTCTTATCTTGGACTGAGCAGTAAACACTGTCATTTACCTTCTCTGGTCTTTGTTGTAACATTGCTAAACGGGTTAATCCTTCTCGTGTTTGTGTTGAGTCTGATCTTACCTCTGGCTTTACAGAGGGTATTGTAGGAATTCTGAATAATGGGGGAGGAAAGACGTGTGTTGTCACAAGGATAAAAACAGACACTCCTGCACATGCACACACTTTCTCACATGCCAGTATGAAGTGAAGTTGCCAATGATCAATTTGCTCTACAGCTATGAATTACTCTTATTTCAAGATGGATGATTCTTATGGGAAAGACTCCAGGGAATTAATTAGATACAGGATTCATCTAACAGCTCCAATTTCATAATTTTGACAGCTGTAGAATATGCAATGAACTGATGCTTAGACGTTTTATTGAATAGTCGCGGGCTTTCAAAAGTCAGCTTAGCAGGTGCTCTTTTCAAAATTGTAATTAATGACTGCAGGAGTTTTCCGAGGCGGTCCTGATAGCTTCCCGTGAGGTTTTCATACCTATTTTTATCACTCTGCTGAGAAAGACACAGACCATCCCAGGACTCTGCACACAGGACCCTCTCACCATCATCTTTCCCCATTTAGCTTTATTCTCCAGGACAAGGCATTGTGGAGAAGAAAAGAACATTAGAGGCAGTTCTCTAGGTCCAGTGTTCACCAACATACCCAAATCAGTTGTAAATCAATGTAAAGTGTGGCCCTAACCACTTTACATTGAAACAAAGTATATGACTTTACACAAGATATAAGTAGAAACACACTGTCCGATAAAGCTGCCATTACCCATTGAGGCAACGAAAGCCCAGGAGTGGGCCTAATTGGAATGGCAATGTACTATAATTTTGAATATGTCCTTGATTTCATGGTAAGTAAAAAAATAAAAAGACAGAAAAGAAAAAGTCATAGGAATAATTGCTATGTTTCTTACATGTTATACATACATTGAGGGTGAATAAAATTATTTCAACTTTTATTTTATTATTTTTTAATATAGTAGAAAATTTTTAAATGTGTATGTTGCTAGAATTTACATTTCTATTAGATGACTAATTTAAAACAATACATTAGAGTGGATTCACATTACTCAAATTTCTTAAGCCCTATGGAAAAGGTTAGTCTAGAGTAAATGATTAGGTAGAGTTATGAACAGCCACAGGAAGGGAGCTGCCAACAAAGGTTGTGCTTTGGTTTCTGGAGTCTGTGTGGTACCTGTGGCTTTGCAGATAGCTCAATGTGTGTCTCTCAGAAGGTGGTTTTATCTATCAGACTCTCCACCTCTTCCCCTTTTAAAACAGATGTTATCCTAGCCCTTCTTAACCCATAGTTTGTTGGGTTTTTTTTTTATAATAACTGAAAGCCTTAGATAGTGTATATTAATGCCCCACCATATAATACTAATGTAGGTTATTTGCAAATGTAAAGACTGTATTAGTTAAGTTTCTACTGCTGTGAAAGAGACCATGACTAAAAGCAACTTGGGGAGGAAAGGGCTTATTTCAGCTTCAGTTCGGAGTCTATCTGGAAATTGGAGGTCAAGGTAGGAATTCAAGGCAGGAATCTGGAAGCAGCAACTAAAGCAGAGACCATGGAGGAATGCTGCTGACTGGCTTGCTCCCTATTGCTTGATTAGCCTGTTTTCTTAGATAATCTAGGAACACCAGTCCATGGGTGGTACCACCCACAGAGGACTGGGTCCTCCCATATCAATCATTAATAGAGAAAAATGCACTACAGACTTGCCTATAGGCAATCTGATGGAAGCAGTTCCTCAGCTGAGATTTCCTCTTCCCTGATATGTCTAGGCTTGTGTCAAGTTGCCATGGAGAGACTTGGGATTGCTGCCTAGGTAACTGAAAAGCTGCCTCACTTCCTCTTAAATCTATCCTTCTCAGATCTGATGATGTTTGATGACTAGGGTTATCAGTTTAACAGCCCCATGTTGGGTGCCGATGTTACGAATTTTTATGTGTGTGTGTGGGAGGGGGGGCCCAAGGGTATCCCTCATGTGCAGGGAAACATGCTGGGCAGATGCATGCCATGTGGACATGGCAGCGGCAGCAGCAGCGGCGGCGGTGGTGGCCAGTAATTCACAACCCAGATGCTGCGTCTATACGGAGAGTTTATTATAATAGAGAGATGAAGGCAAGAGATGATAGGAAAGAGGAGAGAGAGAGAAAGAGAGGTCGAGGGTGCATACCTTGTGGGAGGAAAAGCGGAAGAGAGAGGAAGGGGAGGAGTTTTTCCTTAGAACGAGGCTTTTACGTCAGGATGCAGGGCAGCATCAAGGGATGGGATTTCAAGGGGCAGATCAGAATATTAACAGGAACACTGAATGAATAATTGGACTTTGCATCAGGCAACTATTACTATGAAACAAATTACTGCAAACAGTGCTTTAAAATTGCAAGTGTTTATCACTTTGCATAGTTTCTGTGGGCTGGGAATTCAGGAATGACTTAGCCAGGTGAGATTGCCTCTGTCTTTCAGGACACTGCAGTCAAGATGTTAGCAAGTGCCAAAGTCATTTGAAGCCTTATCTGCAGCTGAAGGACCCTCTCTCAGAAGGGTTCACTCACATCTGTTCTGTCCTCCCTGGATCTACCCATTTGGCTACTTGAGTATCTTTACAGCATAACAAAACAAGGAGGAAGTCAAACTGAATGGGCTCTGCCCTTGTTTCTACTTTGCTTCATTCATTAGGAGCAAGTTACAAAATCCAGCTCAGCCTGAAGGGAAAAGAGAGGAGAGGCAGTAAGTTCCATTCAAAAAACAAACCACCTAGACATGAGTACACACTTTACAAAACTATGCACGCTTACTACCTTCAAGACAAAATGATCAGAACACCAAATTCATTCCATAAGGGACTGAGAGAGATCCAAGCCTTGCTGTGCTCCTAGGGAGAAAACTTCGATCCTGCTTGAGTCTGAAAAATAGACTCCACCTGCACTCCACGCTTGTTAGAACTAACAGTTATGGCCTTTATTCTTTTGTGAACTGTAATTCTTTGTGGGGTATAGCAGGCTCTCCTCAAGGAATTCTAACTCAGCTTCTCTTTTCCCCAAGTACAGGAACTGGCAAAAGCTGGGGTTGCAGGAACAGGCAAAAGTCAGAAGCAATGGTGCTACAGAAGCCAGCAGGGCCAGGGAACAAGTCCTGAAGGGCTGTCGTTGCCTGGGAGGCTTTATCTACCACATCTATCACAGCCCATTCTCCTCACCCTCAGATCTGTTCTTGTGTGTGTGTGTGTGTGTGTGTGTGTGAGAGAGAGAGAGAGAGAGAGAGAGAGAGAATGTGTGTGTGTGTGTGTGTGTATCCCTGAGGTTTTTTAAGAGTGGAAGTTTCCTTCAGATTGAAGGATGCATGCTGAGCTTCTGGCCTTTCTTATCAATAGCTCTTTGGTCTCAAGGAAGCCTTTCTGGCTAATGAACACTGATCCAGGGAGTCTTCATGTTATTCAAACCTGTCCTCTAGTTTCTGTCTTTTCTTGTAAGTGAAGTTCCTCACCAGACTGTTTGTAGATGGCTGGCCAGTTGAATGTCTTTTTCCACTCCAGTAGCCTTTTGATAAATTTGGCTTCCCCCGGAAAAGAAGCCTGTGGTCTAATGACCCAGCCCACTCTGTTGCAGGTAACAGGAGGTGAGTATGGCTGGTTATTTCTCCCCATATCGCAGGGACACATAAATAAAAGAATAGGAACAACTTGAAGGAAACTGCTTTTACATGTTCTTTTATGAGAACAAAGATAAGACAAATAGAAATCAACAGACTGTTAACATCTGCATTAAAACTTTCAAGCTCAAAACTAATCATAGAATGGCTTTATACATCTGAAGAAATATTCAGAGTTGAATTTTGCTATGTTAGGAATTGGATGTGCATTTACTTCTTTTTTTTTTGGTGGGTTTCGAGACAGGATTTCTCTGTATAGCCCTGGCTGTCCTGGAACTCACTCTGTAGACCAGGCTGGCCTTGAATTCAGAGATTCACCTGCCTCTGTCTCTTGAGTGCTGGGATTAAGGGCATGCACCACCATCGCCTGGCTACCAATTTCCCTTTTGAAGTAAGATTATTCTCATATTCATTCACTATAAATATTCATTCATTAAACTACTTTCTTAAAACCTACCTAAAAGCAAGTCCAGTATGCTTCTCTGAGTTCTGTAGTTTAGGGTCTGTAATGAAGATGGGAATTGCTGTAAGAGAAATATCTTAGTAAAGAAGAGGATGTATGGTAAGGTTGGGAGGTAAGCAGAAGCCATACTGTATCCCTCTGCCAGTCTAAATCTGACTGAGAATTATTGGAGCTTCTACATAGGGGGCAGACAAAATTGGATTCGGCTGAATGGGTGACTGTTTTTAAGGTGCCAAAGTGCTACATGAAGAATGAATGGGGGAAGGAAAGGGAAAATGAAGAATAATGGAGAGGCTGTGAATGGAATGATTCTAAGATGCCTACCAAGAGATCTGAGTGTCCTGCCTTTCCATTTGAGGGCAGTAGGCCTGTAAATATAACAAGAGAAAATCTGTTGTTTGAGTTGACCGAGAGGAGATTATCCTGAGTAGAATGACCTAAGTAAGTGAGCCAATTGTAAGAAGGTGACAGAGAAAGCACACCAGCTAGCTGAGAAGAAACCAAACAGCAGTCTCACTGTAGGGAGTCACGTGGCTAGGAAATGCGTGGATCCTCTAATTGCTCTGAGCAATCCCAGGCCAGCAGAGGACTGTAGCATGAATCTTAAAAGTTCTTATTAATAAAATCAAACCTGAGCCAGGTATTGGGGTAAATGCTGGAAGGTCAGAGAAATAGAACAAGCCACAGCTATCTCACCTCGCTGGATCCTCAGCTGGTCTTACTTCCTCAGACTGGAAGCCTCTATGTCCTCATATCCAAATGACTCTCAGCTGAACTGCTGCTAGAAGCCTGAATGCTTAACCAGGCCAAATGCTTCTCCAGGCCAAATGCTTCTCCAGGCCAAATGCCTCGAGTTTCTGGTCCTCACACCTTATATACCTTTCTGCTCTCTACCACCACTCCCTGGGATTAAAGGCTGGCTTTCTGGGATTAAAGGTGTGTATCACCGTGCCTGGCCATTTCCAATGTGGCCTTGAACTCACAGAGATCCAGAGGGATTTCTGTCTCTGGAATGCTAGGATTAAAGGCGTGTGCTACCACTGCCTATCCTCATGTTTAATATTGTGGCTGTTCCGTCTCTGACCCCAGATAGATTTATTAAGGTACACAATATTTTGGGGAACACAATACCACCACAGCGGACATTGAAGCTGAGACTTCAACTCATGAGAAAAGAAATGCGGAGGACAATCAACAAGTTCAAATGAGGAGAGTGGTCCTCAGGGGAAGCTACAGTTCCGGTGAACATCCTGAGGAGGTCCAGACCAGTAGTAAAGCAGGACCTATACCTGGGCTTCTCCCCCAGGAAAATGACAAGGTAATAAATGTGTGGTTCTTTAAGTTGTTGGGTTACCATTCTACAGACAATGAAGGAATAAGCCATTCATGGTATTTGAGGTAAGGAAGATGGAGAGCAACAGATTGCAGATCTGCTTTATAAGTGTATTTGACCTTAGGGGCTGATGTGTTAAATGTTGTTGGAGGAGAAGGAAGAAGTAAAGTTGATTGCTTAACAAAACTTTAATTTGAGCAAGTGAGTGTCTAGTGCTGCAATTTGTTCAGGATGGAAAGTGTGGAGGAAGAGCAGATTTCCAAGTTCAATCTTAAATCGGTTACACTTCTGTTGCTGTTTAAGCTTCCAAGACCAAAAGCAATTTCTGGGAAGAAGAAGTTACTTGGATTTACGGTTCCAGAGGTTAAGAGTCCATTGTGAGACAGGTGGTGGTGCACACCTTTAACCCCAGCACCCAGAGGACGCAGGTGGACCTCTGAGTTTGAGACCAGCCTGCTCGACAGAGTGAGTTCCAGGACAGTCAGGGCTACACAGAGAAACCCTGTCTGGAAAAACAAAAACCAAAAACAAACAACAACACAGAGTCCATTGTGGCAGGGAGGAGCAGCAACAGGCAGCAGGACACAGAAAGCTCCCATCCTGAAGTCAAAGCACCGAGCAGGAAGAGCTAACTGGAAGTAGGCAAGGCTGTTTACCCTCAAAGCCTTCCCTCATGGTCATACTTCCTCCAGCAAGGCCACAGCACCCAAACCTCAGAAAACAGTGCCACTCACAGAGAACCAAGTGTTTAAATACCAGAACCAATGGAGGACGTTCTTATTCAAACCATTACAAGTTTGGGTGTATCAAAACTGAGATAAGAGGGACACTGAAAAAGATTATTAGTGAGCAGTGGCTGTATGAGACTTGAACTCAGAGGAGAACTCTAAATTAGGAATATAAACTCGGCACTCACCAGCGCGTAAAGAGTACTGAAGGCCAGGCAAATCAAACAGCATAGAAGGAAGGAAACGAAGCTTAGCCTAAGAATCATTGTCATTTGGAGGCCAAGAAAGAAGACAGAAGCCAAAACTAGGAAGCCTAAAGGACTGAAAAAAAAAAAATGGCATAAAAGAAAGAAGGCAAACCTAGGTAGAGCATGAACTGTCCTGAGAACCAGGAGGTTATTCTCTGAAAAGAAAACATCTCCACAGGCACAGGGCAGGAAAGCATACATCATATTTAGGATGCTGAGTCATGTGAGCCATCATGGACTCCAGTGTTAGGTGGGTGCAGGTGAGCAGGGAATCGACTGGGGAACACACACAGTAAATGTGGACAGTTCATTGAGGATGTTTGTCTGCAAAGTGGAATCAAATGGCAAGCCAGTACTGTGAGGGGTTTGTAGGGCTGAAAGAAGTCTGTGTGTGTTTATATTATATATGTTTGTGTGTGTATACTTAAATATATTATGTTGTCAGTGTATTCATGTGTATATGTGTACTGTGTGTATATATATATGTGTATATGCATTTGTATATGGATGTATGTGTGTATGTGTATGTCTGTGTATATGTGTATGTGTAAGTATGGATGTCCACGTATGTTTGTGGGTATTCATGTGTATGTGAGTGTATATATGTGTATGTGTAGGCATGTGTGTATCTACATATGTGTGTGTATGTCTGTGTATGGGTGTATGTGTGTATATATATATATGCATGTGCTTATGTTGAATGTTTAATATGTGATACTAACTCATGAACATATGCTAAGAAAAAAATTGTTGATAACGGGGAGAAAAAAATCTTCAAACAGCTGTGTCTCTGAAAATTTTAAGGGAGCAAGATAGAGAATACATAGAAGAAACATTGGCTTTTCTCCAGATGAAACTCAGAAACAAGAATGTGAACACACACTGAGCAGTGGTGGCTCAAGCCTTTGATCCCAGCACCTAAGAGGCAGAAGCAGGTGGCCAGCCTACTCTGAGTTTGAGGCCAGCCTAGTCTACAGAGCAAGTTCCAGGACAGCCAAGGCCAAATAAAGAAATGTTATCTTAAAAAAAAAAAAGAAAAGAATGTGGATATACAATAACTAGAGATTTGTGTGTCTGTATCCAAGTCTTTCTTACAAAGCCCTGGAAGGTGGCATTGTTGCTTATGTGTGACTTCCTCTAGCTGCTGACTGTATGTTGAGATCTATGTGAGTGTCATTGCAAGTCAAGGCTTCTCCTCACCACAAAGGTATGGTGGTAGTTTGAAAGAAAATGGCCCCCAAAGGGCGTGGCACTAATGGGAGGTGTAGCCTTGTTGGAGTAGGTGTGGTCTTATCAGAGGAAGTGCATCACTATGGAGGTGAGCTTTGAGGTCTCTTATACGCTCAGGATACCACCCAGTGTCTCACTTCACTTCACTTACCATTGCTTGCAAGATGTAGAACTCTCAGCTACCTCTCCAGCATCATGTCTGCCTCCATGCTGCCATGTCTCACCATGATGATAATGAAATGAATTTATGAACTGTAAGTGAGCCACCCCAATTAAATAGTTTCCTTTATTAGTGTTTCCATGGTCATGGTGTCTCTTCACAGCAGTAGAGATCCTAAGATAGGTACCAAGATCCCTAACCCTCTGCATCCATGAATCTGCTTTCCATTTATAATTTCATTATTTATAAAATGTCATATGAATGGGATCAAGGAGTGCCTGAAATTTTCAGACTGCCTTTTTTCATTCCACCAGCTTCCTTGGAGGAGATCCCTGCATATGGCAGAAGCTGGGTGCCAAGCAGGGTTCCATTATGTGAGTGTGTTATGGTTTAACAATACATCTGAGCAATTCAAACTGGACAGTTATGAATAAAGCTGCTATAAAAATACAATTGTATATTGCTAGGAAACATTGGAATTTGATAGATCACATGGTGTGGTCACTTTTTGGTTTTGTTATGAAAGGACCACACTCTTTTCCAGAGCAGCTGTATTATAATTCTTTGCCTCCTTAAAATATTTCATCAAATTTTAGCTGCACTGAAAGTTGTGTTCTATTCTTTTGAAATGAGAATTAGAAAAAATTGTATGATTTCATTCATGAGTACAGTATTTATACCATTTCCACCCCTCCCTCTCCCTGCTCCAACTCTCTCGTGTCTCCTCATTTCCTCCGAAGTTCAAGACTTCATCTTCTATAACTATTTTTGCTATACACACACACACACACACACACACACACCCTACTGGTCCAATTAAGTGTTGCTCTTATGTACATGTGTACATGTGTTTAGGGTTGACTGATTGGGATTGGGTAACTTACTTATCAGGGGCCTTGTCCCTGAAGAAGACTAATTGTCCTTCGTTCAGTCATTGATTAGACTGATTGTCCTTCTCTCAGCCATTGCTTTATGGCAGGTTTTTATCTAGGAGTGAGATCTTATTAATTTTCCCCTATCCACCTTGGTATGTTGCCATTATTCAGGTCCTGTTTGAACTATGATATTGTTGAAATTTCATGGTTATAACTTCCTGTAACACATAGAGGATGCTATTGGGTAGCAGGCATCCTGGTCCTCTGGCTCTTACGATCTTTCCATCTTTCTCCTCCGCAATGTTCCTTGACTCTTAGGTGTATGGGTTGCATCATACATGAACCAACTGGGACTAGGAATCCCATTGTCACTTATTCTCTGCATTTTTACCAGTTGGGGTTTTGTAGTAGTCTCTGTCTGCTATAAAAAGAAGTTTCCTAGAAAAGGGGTGTAATATAAGCTTACCTATGGGTCTAGGATAAGTATTTAGAATACAGTTTGGGATTATGTTGATTTAGGAAAATGGCAATAATAAATTCTTCTCTAGTGCCTATGACCATGGGTAGTTGGGGTAGGTTCCTAATGCCCAGTGCTTATTTAATGCTTCTTTCTTTTCCAGGAAACATGTCTGTGGGTTTTGCTCATATTAAAAATCATATTGCTTACTTGCTTTTTAACTTTGAGTTCTACCAGTTCTTGGATGTTTTAGTTACGAGTCCGCTAGGTATATTGTTTGCAAAGATCTTATCCTATATTGTAGTTCACTTTTTTAATCTTCCTGACAGTTTGTTTCATAGCACAAACACTTGATTTGCTCCTGTGGATTGCTACTATAATTAATATCTCTTCATCAAGCTCTAGGCTTCAAGATTTTTGCCTATGTATTTTTCTAGATGATTTACTAATTTACATTTTAATCTGTGACCCACAGACCAGAGAGCTGGCTGCAGTACACTCTAAGTTCTAAAAGGCCATAACTGCCAAATAGATACTGTGCCCAATAAAACTGCTATAGGTGAAGGGGAAGTAAAACTTTTCATGATACAAGCAGCCTAAAAATTCTTAGCAACAACAACAAAAAGCCTGGCTAGAATGTTGGAAACTATACTCGGAATTGAAGAGAAGAATTAAAAACAGATAAGAAACTCTAGAAAGAAAACAAACAACAATTTAATGAAATACAAAACACAATAAAGAACACAAACCAGCAAAAAAAAGTGACTGCAATCCTTGCATACTTTTCAATAATAACTATAAATGCCAATGGCTTCAGCTCTCCAATCAAAAGACATAGACTGTTTAATGGATTTCTTAAACAAAACCCAACTATCTGTTGTCCACCAGACAGTCATCTTAGCTTTAAAGATAGGTACCCCTTAAAGTGAAAGGCTGGTAAAAAAAAAAAAAAAGAATTCTAAGAAAATGAGATTAGGAAGCAAGTAGGTGTTGCTACCCTAATATTTAATAAAATAGACTTAAAACTAAAATTAATCAGAAAAGACAAAGAAGGGCATTCATTCTAATCAAGGAATCAATTAACACAGAAAATACCACATTGCTAAATATATATGCACCAAAACCTGGTACACCCAATGTCATTAAATGCATACTAATGGAATTAAAAATACAGATTAAAACAAACCAAATGATAGTAGGCAATTTTGACACCCCACTTTCTCTAATAGGTTATCTGAAGAAAAAGTAAAGAGAGACATCTTAGAATTAAATGATATCTGATATCAAATGGACCTAACAGATACCCACTGAATGTTCCACCCATGCCAAAGAATATACATTTTGCTCATTAGCACATGGAAGCCTGTCAAAAATAGACCATTTGGAGGACTATAAAACAAACCTTAACAAATACTGATCACTGAAATATTTCCATGTACCCTATCTGACAATTATGCAATAAAACTTAAAATTGACAGCAAACAAAGCTCTAGTAAGTGCAAAAACTCATCAAGATTGAACAACTCATTATTGAATGATGAGTGGTTCAAAAAGAGATCAAAATATTCCTTGAATTAATTAAAAATAAAAACATAACACAATAAAACCTCTGGGACACATGAGCAGTTCTAGGAGTACCTATGGCAAAATATCAGAAAGAACACAAATCAATGACTTTATGATGCAACTCAAGAATTTGTAGCAACAACAATAACAAAAACCCAACCCAGTAGAAGCAAGAAATAATAAATATCAAAACCGAAATCAGTGAGACAGAAACAAAGAAAACAATACAAAGAATCAATGAAGAGAGGAGAGATGGTTCTGTTGTTAAGAGTACTAGCTGCTGTTCCAGAGAACCCAGGCTCAATTCTTAGCACCCACATGATGGCACAAGGCCATCTCTAATTTTAATACCAGGGGTTCCAGGGCCATCTTCTGGCCTCTAAAGGCACCAGGCACACACATGGTACACAGACACACATGCAGGCAAAATAACCATACACACAAAATAATATTTAAAAGTAAAAAATATATATTATATTATTTAAATATATTATACATATATATTCATTCATTTCTACATATTCATATATATTATGTATAATATATAAAGAATATTATATATATAATCAATTAATACAAGAGCTGTTTTTTGGAAGATAAACAACATTAAGAGACCTTTGACTCAAACTCATTCTCTGAAGCCGGTATTACTCTAGTACTCAAGACAGGTAAAGGTACAAAAACAAAAACAAAACTGTATATTCCTTGATGAATATAGAGTCAAAAAACCTCATTAAAATATGAGCAAAACAAATAGAGGAAAATATCAAAAAGATCATCCAGAATGATCAAGTTGACTTTATCTTGGAAATTCGAGGGTGGTTCAACATATATAAGTCAATAAAT
Organism: Peromyscus aztecus; assembly: GCA_902168405.1. Classification (NCBI taxonomy): domain Eukaryota; kingdom Metazoa; phylum Chordata; class Mammalia; order Rodentia; family Cricetidae; genus Peromyscus; species Peromyscus aztecus. The sequence goes on along the minus strand of CABHPQ010173958.1, from coordinate 16,519 downwards.
ATAATAAATCGTGTAAATGGACTTAACACAAAAATAATAATCAATAGACGTACATAAAAGCCTTTAAAAAAATCCAACATAGTTTCATGATAAACGTCCTAGAATAAATAAGACTAGACGGAACATACCTTGATACAGTAAAGACTGCTTATGACAAATCTACAACTAACATTCTAACTGGAGAACTTGAATAAATTCTATTAAAATCAGAAACAAGATAAAGTTATTGCCGTGGGATGTCTTTCTGTATGCTGTGAATGTGTGTTGCTCTCACTGGTTGATAATAAAGTTGTTTGGCCAATGGCACAGCAGAATAAAATTAGACAGTACAATCAAACTGAAGATGGAGATGAAGAAGGCCAGAGTCAGAGCAGATGCCAGCCAGCTGCTGAGGAAGCAAGACATATAGAAAAAGAGGTAACAAGCCATGAACCACATGGCAAAGAATAGACAAGAAATATGGGTTAATTTAAATGTAAGAGCTAGCTAGTAATAAGCCTGATCCATCAGTCAAGCATTTATAATTAATATAAGCCTCTAAGTGATAATTTGGGAAGTGACTGCAGAACAGGGTGGGGCACAGAAAAGCCTCCATTTACAGGTTATCAAATATCCCTGCTCCTTCTCAATATGGCGCTGGAAGTACTCATTAGAGCAGTGGTTCTCAACCTGTGTTCATAGTCCCTTTGGGGGTCACATATCAGATATTCTGCATATCAGATATTTACATTACAATTTATAACAGTAGCAAGATTACAATTATGAAGTATGAACAAAATAATTTTATGGTTGGGGGACACCAAAACATGAGGAAGTGTGTTAAAAGGTTGTAGCATTAGGAAGATTGAGAAAGACTGTGCTAGAGCAATAGTGCAAGAGAAGGAATTTATAAAGGGATGCAAGTAAGGAAAGGAAGAAGTAGAATTGTCCCTATTTTCAGATGACATGTTACTGTAGGTAAGAGATCCCAAAAATTCCACCAGAAAATGTCTGGAAACAACTAGCAATTTCAGCAGAGTGGCAGGGTACAAAATACATTTATAAAAATAAGTAGCATTTCTATATAATAACAACAAACACATCAAGAAAGAGATCATGGAAACATTACCACTTACAAAAGCATCAAAGACAATAAAATATCTTATATTAAACCTAACCAAGGAGGTAAAAGACCTCTACAATGAAAACTTCAAATCTGTGAAGAAATTGAGAAAGACACTAGATAATGGAAATACATCCCCTTTTCATGGATTGCTAGAATTAATATTGTAAAATTGACCATCCTATCAAAATTAGATTACAGACTAAATGCAATCCCAATCAAAATACCAAAACATTCTTCACAGAAACATTAAAAACCATCATAAAATTAATGTGAAACCAGAAAAGACCCCAGATAGCCAAAATAACCCTGAGCAAGAAGAATAATACTTAATGGAATTGCTATTCCAGACTTCAATATATTTTATGGAGTTATAGTAATAAAAAGAATATGGTACTAGTACAAAAACAGACATGTAGACCAAAGTGAAAGTAAGACCCAAACATGAGTACTTGTAACTACAGCTGCTGGGGCTGTCTTTCTGTATGCTGTGAATGTGTTGCTCTGATTGATTGATAAATAAAACACTGATTGGCCAGTAGCCAGGCAGGAAGTATAGTATAGGTGGGATAAGCAGAGAGAATTCTGGGAAATGGAAGGCTGAGTCAGGAGATGCTGCTAATCGCCGCCATCATGAGAAGTAAGATGTAAAGATACCAGTAAGCCACGAGTCACATGGCAAGGTATAGATTTATAGAAATGAGTTAATTTAAGGTGTAAGATCTAGCTAGCAAGAAGCCTGAGCCATTAGGCCATACAGTTTATAAGTAATAATAAGTCTCTGTGTGTTTACTTGGGTCCAAGTGGCTGCAGGACTGGCGGGTGAGAGCGATTTATCCTGACCATGGGCCAGGTGGGACACAGGAAAACTCCAGCTACATACAGCTATCTGATATTCGACAAGAGACAAAAACCACACACTGGAGAGGACACAGGATCATCAACAAATGGTGCCAGTGTTCCACTGGAATCTCCAACTTAGCCCCATTTCTCTCGCCCTCTCTCTCCAAACCCCGCCCACCCTCTCAGAGAATCTCCAACAACAGAGAAGCGCCACCAAAAAGCCCAGTTCCGCATTCTTGGCAATAGAGGCTCCTCTCCTGAAGCTGCCAGCTGCCCAATCCCTGCCTAACTTGTTATAATTGGGCACAAACCCAACTTGTGGATGACATGTCATCACTCCCACGCTTACAGGGCATTTAAGCTCCCTCCTTTAGATGGGCCATGTAATTTTTTACCAGCCCTTTCCCCCACCTTGATCTCTGGGGACTGGAGGAGTCACCCAGGAGTTGCTTTGCTCAGAATATATCTGGTCTTTTACTTTTTAATTTGGCTTCATCTGGCTTACTGCATTGGTGGAGAAACCTATTATTGGGGTACAGAAAAATCTATTAGCTAGGAAAAGTGGATGTCAAAATGGATAGAACATAGGCAACATCCTACAAGATTTAGGTATAAGAAAGGACTTTTTGAATAAGACTCCATTTATCTGAGAATTAGAGCCAACAATTGGCAAGTGGGACTTTAGGAAACTCCAAAGCTTCTCTACAGCTATGAAAACAATCAGCTGAGTGAAGAAGAAACCCACAGATTGAGAGAGAACCATTGCTAGCTGAACCTCTTACAGAAGACTAATAACCAGAATATACAAAGAACTCAAAAACAGTCAAGGAAACAAGTGACACAATTTAAAAAATGAGCTAAGGATCTCAGCTTAGTTCTTAGTAGAAGAAATAAAAATGGCTAAGAAATACCTCACAAACTCATCATCCTCAGCAATTAGAGAAATGCCAATTAAAACAACTTTGAGATTGAATCCCAGTCAGACTAAGATCAACAAAGTAATTGACAACAAATGCTCATGAGAACATGGGAAAAGGGGCAGCTCTCATTCCCCGTTCATTGCCAATCTATACACAGCTTCTAGGAATGTATATGTAACTTAAAGGAAGCTATGTGTACAGTTATATTTATACATGTATTTATACATATGTAACAATATTAATCAATGGAAAAAGTTACTAATGAGACAGTTCAGGGACATGGGAGTATGTTATATTTATACGTTTATGCATACATATATTTATGTAACAGCATTAATCAATGAAAAAGTCTAATAATAAAAGAGTGTGGGAGCCGGCCCGGCAGTAGTGGTGCATGCCTTTTTTTTTTTTTTTTTTTTTTTTTTTTTTTTTTTTTTTT
>CABHPQ010173958.1:0-13115 GCA_902168405.1 Peromyscus aztecus | reverse complement strand
TTTTTTTTTTTTTTTTTTTTTTTTTGGTTTTTCGAGACAGGGTTTCTTTGTGTAGCTTTGCACCTTTCCTAGAACTCACTCTGTAGTCCAGGCTGGCCTTGAACTCACAGAGATCCACCTGGCTCTGCCTCCTGAGTGCTGGGATTAAAGCCGTGTGCCACTACCACCTGGGGGTAGTGAGTTCCAGGACAGCCAAGACTGTTACACAGAGAAAACCTGTCTAAAAAAACAAAACAAAGCAGAAAAAAAAAAGAGGGAGAGTGAGAGAGAAGAGAGTGAATGAAGAGAGTGGAGACATGTGAACAGTTGAAGGGAGAGGACTTAAGTGGGGCTAGAGTGATGGAGGGAAGGGGGAAGTAATGTAATTAAAAATATATAAAAAAATAGAAAATAACAAATTTATAATCTATCTTGAATTTCTCTCTGGTGATATTTAGATAAAATTGAGTGTGTGTGTGTGTGTGTGTGTGTGTGTGTGTGTGTGTGTGTGTGTGACCACTTCCTCATCTTGTATAGGACATATGAAGCAAAAAGAAACGACCGGAAACCTGTCACCTGTGTCCCTCAGGCCCCAGTGTTCTAGACTGCTTGCCTCTCCCTCCTCACCTTTCAGCGACTCTATCATGTGTCTGTCATTTATCCAGTGATTTCAGTTGTCTTGAAGAGGGCGAAGTACAGCAACCACCTCTTCCTAGAAGGAGAAGTCCCAGCTGATGGGTCTATTCAGTCTCCCAAAGCTCTGACAAATCCTCACATCAAAGGTAATCCATTATTTCGGTTTTCTAGGGGGAAAATTTGAGACACTTAGGGGCAATTTACTTGATCAAAGTTTCTTAGAAATGCAACCTTGGCTTACAGCAAAACCTTGGAAATTTTAGCAGTTGCTTTCCTTTTCATTTTGCCCCCTCTACATTAAAAAAAAAAAAAAACAAAAAAAACAACCAAAAAACCCCCCCCCCACAAAAAAAAAAATTTTTGTGGGGGGGGAGGGGAGGAATAGTTACAGAGGAGGCTGAAATAACTACTTTTTGACTTGGAAGGAGTAAATGTCAACAAATACTAAACAGAGTTCTCTGGACATTGAAATGTTAATTTATATAAGTTGATTATATGATCTTTTTAATGATAGCATGTTTTATAAGTGAACACATCACTTATTCACACTGTGTGTTGAAGCTAAGCAGCTAAGCAGCAGCAAGGTTCACTTGTAGTAATTACCATGATTCCTTTGACAAGGACTTCCACAGAAATGGGGATGGAGTCACGTGTCCCCTTCAGCCTGTCTTTTCCAGCAGAAAACCTTCACTCCTGTGTACTGTTTCAAAAAAGACAGGAAGCCACTCCCTTAGAGCTCTTTATAGGAGGTTCCTAAGAGCTTTTGTGTTTCAAATGTAGTGATAAGCACAGGGAATTAAATTCTGAAAGCAGATTTGTCTTAGTATTTTGTGAGTGAATTCCCAGGCTCTGTTTCTCCGTTCTAATTTCAATGTCTAGCATCACTCCCCAAAGCTGTTTGTCCACATCTAGATCTGGTGCCTGGAGAGGAACACCTCACAGGGACGAGTGCTCTGGCCCCTTAGTTGGTTCCTTCTGTGCCCTTTTCATTCCATCCACTCACATGAATTCAGGACAAGCATATGCTGCATGCAGAGAGGGTGGGCATCATAGTGTGAGTTCTTACAATGAATACAGAGAATGGCAGAGGGTAGTTGGCACAGCAGAATGGACGGCCGCTTTCTTCTCAGGGTGAGTCAGACTTCTAGCCATCCAGAATTCATCTGAGGATTTGACGTTCCACCCCAGCTACCAACTGGCCAGAGTTCTACTCCAGAGCCTCTGTCTTTGAGGCTGACCTTGGTATTTCCATGAAGTCAGTTCAGGAGAGACATGGTTGAGGCCTCATTTGCACTGCAGAGGTGCAGGGGAAGTTGCCTCCTTCCAGTGCAGAGCTGGCCTCCCAGCTGCTTTCCCCACTGTCTTATGCAAAGCCATGGCTCTCTGGCTCTCTGGGAGCCTTGCTTCACTGTGCTTCTTCTGTGTAGGAAGGGAAAGCTCTGTCTTCAACTTCCTTTTCCTTTTTTCCAACTATTCTTCTGCCATGAAAAAGACAGTCATACACACACTACCTGGCCAGAGAAGAATCTTCAGTCCTAGGAGCTTGGCAGGACAGCTTAAGAAAGGTGGAACTTGTAAATTTACAAGCTAGCTTGCTGGCATTGCCAGGATGCGAATTACCACCTCTAATAAATAGGTAGACCTCATAGATGCATTTCCCCCTGGTGAGAGAAAGTGCTGAGAAAATAAGGATCCAGGAATAGCCTTCTCTCAGGGACTGAAGGTCCACCATATTACTGGCAGAGGATCCTGATCCCCAGCAGGCAAGATGGTGGGTCAGTAAACGTTTATCTTAGCATTGACAGCTAAGTGGCGACCACTACCCTCATGAACTCCAGGAGAGCTACTTAACTGGGGTATCAGGGTGGGCAAACGCCAGGGGTCACAAGCTTGTGTGTGTTTTTTTCTATTGTAATTTTCTCTCCCGATACCTCTTTCTAGATGAACATATGGGCTTCAGGAAGAGATCTATCCAATTTTCTTCCCTATCACTGCAGAACTTTGAGGTATTGCTAACTGCAGCATATGGTAATAAAGAGAAAGACAGAAAAATATCCCAGAAGGGAATTTAGAATTGAAAGTCCTTACAATCGTATTTTATTAATTAATTAATTTACTTACATATTTTTTAATTGTCAATGAACTCACAGAGATCCACCTGCCTCTGTCTCCTGTGTTCTTGAATTAAAGGAATGCTTCACCATGCTCAATCCTTATGATTGTAAAGCCCATGCTTTTGTGTCTTCCAACAAACTAGAGAGTGTTTCATCTGCAATAGAGTATCTCTTTTCAATATTCACATCTGTATCTGTTACACTTTGGGTCTTTTTTATACCATTTTCTGTTCTTATTAGCATGCAACATAACCTTGTTCTGTAAAAAGACACAGCAAAAAAAAAAAAAAAAAGCCAGCATAGCTTTCATCTATACCCAAACATTCTGTAATCCTTGCCTGTGATACCATAATGTGGTGATATTTTATTTGTCCTGAAATGTGATATTTTATTTGTATGTTAATAAATAAAGTTTGCCTGGAGATCAGAGGTCATAGCAAGCCATAAACAGAAGTCAGGCAGTGGTAGCCCACACCCTTAATCTGATCACATGGCAGGCAGAGTCTGTGTGGTCAAGGACACAGCCAAGTGTGGTGACACACACCTTTAATCCCAGTACCAACCATAGAGACCTGGAGGTCTGTATAGACAGGCAGTGACGAGGAAGTGATATGGTTGGGCTTAGAGCCAATGAGAAGGCAGAACAGGAAGACAATAAAAGTGCAGGTTAAACAGGAAGAAGCTCTCTCTTAGGAAGCTACGGCGAGGTGGTAAGCTAAGGCTAGTCGGTGGCTATTCGCTCTTTCTCTGATCTCTTCGGCTATTACCCCGTATTTGGCTTTGTGTTCTTTACTTAATAAGACTGTTTAGAAATTCATCTACACCACAAATTGAAAATGTTTGTGTACCAGTGAAGAAGATCCATGCATCTGAATCCTGATGCCTCCATAAGGTTGCTACTCTGATCTCTTACCCCTGCTTACCAAAGGAAGGGGACTTGGCAATTTCCAAGTCTCAGAATGCAGGTATCTACCATATCATTTCTTTTTAGCTCTCAGAATCTATTGGTATTTTAAATGCTACAGCAAAGGCTCATGGTTGATCATTGAGAAGGATGGTGATTAGAAAGATAGACTATCGGACTGTGCAACAGTTTCCCATCCTTCAAATTCGCCAAGCATTTATAGTACGTCTATTATTCACTGATACTCAGGTAGACCTTGGGAATTCAGTGGTGAGTAAAAACAATGGAGCTGGCAAAATGGCTCAGGAGGAAGGACTTGCTAGACCAGCACGAATATTTGAGTATGGGTCGCAGCACTTAAAATGTTGAGTGGCCATTCACTGGCCTGTAATCTTAGTACTGTGGTGAGCAGAGACAGGAAGGTGGGTCTCTGGGGTTTGCTGGCCACCAGTCTAGCTTCAGACTCAGTGAGAAACTCTGCTTCAGGGAAATAAGATGCAGAGAGCAACTGAGTAAGACAACAAATGTCCTTCTCTAGCCTGTGCACAGGCACCCATACCCACATGTACTATTTTCCAAACCTTACAAGGCCTTCATGTCTACTCTATATCCTGTTTCTATGTACTCAAAGAACATAGCATTTACATTTCTGGGGGTGCTTGGTATGTAGAATCTGGAACCTTATCCCAGATTTCCAGATCCTGACTGTATTTTATAAAGAGTTCCAGGGGTTACAAAGAGTTCACATGTTCTAAAATTCTGATTTGCCATGGGTCCATTTCAGGACCCAGGCTCTAGCCAACCAGTATCTGACATTCCCTTGGCCACAGGGGCTCAGAAATAGGTACGTTTTCAAGGAAATATTGGTAAGAAGATTCTTTTCTCTAAAGAAAAAGTCAGAAGAATAGCTAGGCAATTCTGGGAAATGTAGAGGTTAACTATAATGGTGTGAGGATGGGCATAGGCCAGAGCCCACAGAAATATATTACACAAGCCTGATGGAACCATATTTGATCCTACTCTGTCTCCAAACCTTGCTCATTATGGGAGCAACACTTGCCCTAATAGACTATCCAGTGCTGATGCACTGCAACAGTCTGTTTCCTAGGTGCTTTATTTATTTATTTATTTATTTATTTATTTATTTATTTATTTATTTATTTATTTATTTATTTATTTATGTTGAGACAGGGTTTCTCTGTGTGATAGCCCTGGCTGTCCTGGAACTCACTTTGTAGACCAGGCTGGCCTCGAACTCACAGAGGTCCCCCTGCCTCTGCCTCCCTAGTGCTGGGATTAAAGGTGTGAGTTACCATCCCCCGGCCTGTTTCCTAGATTGTTAATGGAAAGTCTCACATCGAGAGGCAGATTGGGCCAGAGTAGATACTTGTGGCTAGTAGAAGCGAGAGGTCACCCCGGGAACCACACTTAGTGCTGTCTGCCAGGCAGGATAATGAAAGAGTTTTAGAAATCTCTGGGCCCAGGACTAATCTAAGAGGGAAATGGAGGAGTGTGAGGATAGATTTCACTGGTGAAGAAGAGAAAGGGGGTGGTACAGATCTACTGTACTGCTGCTGAGTAAGACAGCCCTGAGATGTAACCTGTGCAGGGCATCTCAGCCAGCGTCAGTCTTCTCTGCTCCAGACCTGCATCTTGCCCCTCCTTCTTGCTCTAGCCTTACGGATTCCACTACTTCAGGTGAATCCACAGCCTTTGTGGCCTTCTGAGAAGTACCCCATCTTTCCTCATCGATTCCACTTTCCCTTTCACTTCAACCCAAAATATTTTCACAATTCTATACAATGAGGTTGCGAGGTGACTGTAGGAAGCGTGTTTCTCTTTGGGGAGGGGTTGAGGAGGACTGAACTCAGGCTCTGGCCCATGTGAGGCAAGGTTTCTATCACTGCACCATACTAAAAGCCTAAAGGGGGAGAAACCCACAAATTTCTTATATAACAGAAAAAAAGGGGAAAAATTTGGTGTGGCTTCCCATCTTTGTGCGGGAACCAGCTTCAGTGTCTCCACAGAGGCCCCTATAGGTGATATAATTCTCATTACATCTATCAGAGTAGATTTAGGTACCAGGCTCCCTCCCAAAGACTTGAAATGCTACATCATCTTCATTCTCTTAGCTATCCATGAAATAAAGTGCTCTATATCCATTTTTCAAATGAGAAACTTCTAAAATGCTTAAGGCTATTTGCCACGTTTACTGAATAGGGAGAAAAAGCCTGACCCTTTGTCCTTAGATGAGGAAACACTATGTCTTATTATTCATTTGAAGTGCCTAGGCTGCAGTTATCTAGCCATTATTTATGAAACAAGCAAGCCATGTTGCTAGGGCTGCACATAAGAGCACATTGCAGGGCTATGGGTCATTGGGTGTGGGGCACATCTGTGTCCCCTGACCGAGTGTGGACTGAGCCAAGGCCATATTTACCCGGAAGTCTTATACTCAAGCATTGGCTCCAAATGTCTTATAGTTCAGCAGACTTGTTTATGCTTTCCCTGTTGTCATGGCACTTTGAGTACCACATGGTGCTCTTCTGCTACTTAAACCTGAAGTACAAACATTGTTACAATACAGATACTTCGGGGATTTAAATACCTGGGTGTTTTTTTTTTTTTTCAGCTGAGGAACGTAAGGTTCAGCTAGCTAAAGCAACGTTTCAGGACTGGCAGTTTGTGGGTGGAAACATCAGAGACAGAACAAGGCTACCTTAGTCTAACACTAAAATATTACATGTAAAGAGAAACATACATATAATATATATGTATATATATATATATATATATATATATATATATGACTATACTTTGTACATGCTATTTCATCAAACTTTCCAAATTCCAAGTTCATTGTTGATTTTTACTCTAGAATAAGGTGATATTATCTAGATTTCTTCCTTCCAGGAGCCCCTTTGCTAGTACTTCCAAGGTACAAAGTCTTTCTTTTGAAGTAGGATTTCCCACAACCTCACAAAAAGCAATGGCAACCCTTAAAATAGATGTTATTCAAACAAAACAAAGATACTTCTAGTGAACTTTGGGTAAGCACTGAGAAAGTAGATTATCCCATCCAGAGAGCTGTAGCAGTGATGGGGTGGGCATTGTTCTCCTAGGGTAAGCAGAGACAAAAAGCAAGGCATGTACAGAGGATTTGGTTTGGAGCAGAGTATAGGAAAACAACCCATCTCTCATTGTTACTGAAAACAGTATCATCTCATGCAAACAAATGGGGGTGGGGCACCGCTGGAGAGGCATTATAACTAGGTTTGAACTGCAGTCCCTGTAGGGAAAAGAAATTCAGCAGAGAAAATCAGGGTTACAATAAATATGGTGACCTTGCTAAACATCAAGGTACCTATGACCATCTGGAGAGACTGAAAAAGTCGATTAGTCAGATGCTCACTGGAACTGACTGCAGGGTTTTGCACACATAGAAAGAAAAAAAGAACTGGAGCAGTCTTGCAAACCACTTGAATTCAAAATACATTTCCCAGTCCCCACACAAGCATCATCAAATGACAGAAGCATTACTAGCTCAAAGTGTTTAGCCTGATCTCTGCCAATCAAGGAGTTTCCACTGAGCTGTGCTGACTCACAACAACCCCAGGAGGCCAGTCAACAAATCAGTTCAAGAACAGAAACAACAAAGATCTAGCAAAGATAGTGGCAAGCTATCTATTTAGGGAAAGGTGGACTCCATAAAATTAGGTCAGGGAAATTACCAGACAAAGAAGGGAACAATAGCCTGTTGACAACAACCCCCAAAGAAAACAATAGAAACCTCAGAGTTGCTATAACTTGTTATCTAACATTTCCAATTTTCAACAACAAAAGGCAAGATAAACCAAGAAAAAGGAAAATGTTATCAACATTTAGAAGAAGCTTATTCCTACTATTTTTGAGGAAGGGCTGATGGACTCCTATTCTTTCCAATAGCTATTGAAAGTAACAAGCAATGTAGATTTTAAGGAATTAAAGAGTAGCATAAAACAGGACTAATCAAATAATCTTAGTAAGGGACTATAATTTATATAAAACAACGAAGTAAAAAATTTAACAATTGAAAGTAAGCTATGTAAAGTGAAGAATTACCTTAGCAGATTTGAGTGCATAAAAGAATTGAAAGACTTTAACTAGAGCAACTAAAATTATTAAAACTGAAAAACTAGTATTTTAAATGAAAAAAACCTCAAAGACTTCCTCTGGGACTTCCAAGCTATCTCATGTCAACCACAACAGTTATCAGTTATGTGACTTAGTTACTATAAATCATACACAAAAGGCTATTGAAGTATCAGAAGGAGAGGAGAACAATAAAACATCAGGAAAAATATAAAGAAACAATGCCTAAACTCTTTCCAAATTTCACCCAAAAACTAGTCTACAGATTCCTCAAAGCCAATAGCATAGATGCACATACAGCCACACCTAACCATGTCATGGTCACACTGCTGAAACCAAAGTTGAAGAAAATCATGAAAAGAACAACAACAATAACAAAAAATGTACTCATCATTTTCAAGGCAACAAGAAGACGATTAACAGTTGAAAACAAAGGGCACCAGAAAGCCCTGGGATGGTTTGCAGCACTCTGACAAAGTGACTGTCAACCAGGATGTGAAATCTGTTACAACCATCCTTCAAAACTGAAGATGAAGGCAAGACATTCCTGAATTATCAATGAAAGAGTGTATCTGTTGCTAGTCAACCTGTGTTAGAACAAATACTAAAGGAAATACTTCTGGCTAAAAAGAAATTATACAAACAATAACTTGAAGTTGCAGATAGAAATGAAGGAGAGTCTAGAAGATCAACATCCAGACAAAGACATACAACTGAGTGAATGTCTTGTCTTTTCTTTAAAAGATGTGTTTGCATAAATTTACAACTAATGATGTAGTTTAGGTAGAAAACGATCCCAGCTCTCATTTGTTGCATCGTTGGTTCACTGATGATGCTCCAAGGAGGTGATGGTATGACTAGGGTGCTAAATTCCTCTATGAGCTAATCCATTGATGACTTCCTACTGACCCAGGCTCTTACTAGGCAGAGCCTAGTAGAAAAAAGCACATCACTGTGCCTGTGCCCTTGAGGTACTCACTCGCTTTTCTTCTCACTGTGACAAAGCACATGGCAAAAGCAACTTAAGGGCATGAGAGTTATTTTATCAAATAACTTCACAGGGTTCAGTCCATAATCACTTGGCCCGATGCACTTAGAAAGAACACCGTGACGTGATGAGCAAGGGGTAGAGGGAAATCCTTCACTTAGAAACTGAGCATGGGATAGGAAGCAGCCAGAGATAATATACCCCAAGAGTCTCCCTCCCTTCCCCCAGTGATCATTTCTTCTAGCCTCCCCAAAGAGCAACACCATCTATGGACTTAACTAACAAGCTTATAGGGGACATTACATAGTTAAACCATAACAAGAAGTCTCTACTTTGTCCCCAACCCCTTCCTGGCCTTCCCTCTGTTTCCTGGTTAAGATGAGTTGAACAGCTTCCTTGGTGACATGTTGCTGCTATTACACTGACTGTTTGATCTTACTTCAAGCCCAAAGCAATGGACCCAGACAACCAGAGACAGAAGCTTCTGAGACTCTGAACCAAACTGAGTCCATCCTCATTTTAAGCTGTCTTCTTTTATATTTGTCACAGTGACAAAAATCTGGCCAGCACATATATAACGGAGCATTAGTGTTCTTACTACACATACAAATTTAATACATGTGATAATAAGAGTTAAAAAGAAGAAACAACTGGACTGTATTAGAATAAGTCCCTATATTTTGTAAGAATTAATATTAATCTGAGATACATTGTAAATTAAGATTTACATTGGAGGTCTTAAATTGAACATTTAAAAACCTATATGTATGTGGGTCTTATATATATCTGAAAAGAATTTAACATCATACATCTGAGTACAATGACCATAAAAGGAAAGAGTTAAGGAGAACAAAGAAGCAAAAGAGATGAAGCAGACAAGTGAAGAAGTGAAGGAAGCACATTTTATCATGTGAAATAGCCTGTTATTGAAGCGTGAATCTAATTAGTCTTATCAATAAAAACCAGGAGTCAAATATTGAAGTAATAACTGAAAGATCAGAGAAGCAGAGGAGCAGCCACCAGTGACTTCTTACCTTTCTGGATTCTCCCACTGAAAGGGCTGAGATCCTGTCTCCACTGTAAGCAATCTGTACGTCATCAGCAGGCGACTGTGTCCCAGCCTAAAAGCAGACGTGCACTCCCACGTGTTCTCTCTCACTGCTCTCCGTCTGCGTGGTCTCTCTGTCCACATGGTCTCTCTGTCTCTGTCTCTTTCTCTCCTTCTCTTAATAAAGCTCTAAAAGGTATCACTGGATCCTGTCATGACTGTGACCTTTCCACGTGGAAACCAGCGCCAGCCACCAGCGCCGCCATATACCCTTACATCCACCCAACCTTACCACTTTCTGTCTCTGCCTCCCAAGGGCTGGGATTAAAGGCATGAGCTTCCCAAGTGCTGAGATTAAAGGCAAGAGCTATCACCGCCCAGCGTCTATGGTTAACTAGTGGCTAGCTCCACCCTCTGATCTCCAGGCAAGCTTTATTTGTCAGAACACAAACAAAATATCACATAACACATTATCATGAAGATATTATACCAATCAACAGGTACACATATAACACCAAATCTACAAATCCGTGATCTAAAAATGGAAAGCATGGGAAGGTATAAAGGTTCACTTAACAATAATAGTTAGAATCATCACCAACCCATGTCAGTAGTCTGTTAATTCATAAATATAAATAATAATTTTAAACATAATCACAAAAATCACATGGAAATTGGAAAATATTTTAAACTGAGAGAAGAAATTAAATCACAATGTCAAGATTTGAAGGGTGAGGCTAAATTATTTTACAAGAAATGTAAATGTTCAAATGCCCACATTAGAACTGCACAGACACCTCAAATGTAATCTAGGCTTTTGCCTTAAGAAACTAGAGCATATAAAATTGACTAATATTTGTCTAGACTGACCAGGAAAAAAGAAAGACAAAATTCAACAAGATCAGAAAAGGGAGGACAGCAAAACCAACCTTAAGGAAATTTAAAGACTTTTATGTCAATGCTATGAAGGCTATTCATCCAACAGCTAGGACAACTTGGATGAAATGAGCTGTATAGAAAGACAAGAATGACTAAAACTGACCCAGGAAGCAAGAGAAACACAGTTAGGATTCTGACAGAATAATGATTAAAACTTCCTGGACTGAAAAGCCCTAGCTCAGAGAGCTTTCCTGGTGAGCTCTATCAAATAGTCAAAGATAGCTATGGCTGATCTTACAACCTCTTACAGACATCATAACTGGAACACTTTATCTCATTCTGTGAGACCGGTATTATTTGATACTAAAGTTAAAAAAGGGGGGGGGGATGGGGAAGAGCCACTGCAAACCAATATCTTTTGAAAATACACATGAAATATTGTTAGCAAGTCAGATCCCACAAGGTAAAGGGTTATGCATCATGCACAAATGGCACCTTTTCTTAGGAGACAAGGTAGTTAATATCTGAAATGAACATAGTGTGCCATTTCCCTCATGGTCAACAAAGTGATCACCTTTCTGTGTGCTTATTGCTCATATGTATACCTTGTTTGGAGAAATGACTGCTCTGGTTCATTGGCTCTTGTTGAGTTAGACTTCTGGGGTTTGTTGTTGGCTATTGACATGTCTCCGTAAGTTCTTGTCGTTAATGTGCCTCACTGATAAATTATTTACAGATATGTCCTCCATTGCTTGTCGGCTTCCTCTACTGATTTTGTCTTCTGACACAACGCTCTTACACATTTTTCACAACATGTGATTTCCCCACTTTATTTTGTTGTCTTTGTCTTCCTCTGGTGTCATATCTAAGAAGTCACTGATAAATACTGTGAACTTTTGTCTGTGTTTTCCTCAGGGAGTTAGAGTTCTGGGTTCTTTTAGGCATTGAGTATTGCGTTTTGAGCTTGTTCTTTTTTCATTAGTGTTAAATAAAGGTCCAACTTTATTCTACTCCTAAATACTTTGAGGGGATTCTTATGCTACCATTATGTAAATAGCCACAAGTGGAAACCATTTAAATGCCATCAACTATTGTATAGATAAAGTGTGGCATAGTCACACAATAGAATATTATTCAGAAATACAATAAACTACTGTGCAGTCTCAGGATGAATATAAAAGCAATTATGCTAAATATAGTAAGCCAGAGACAAAAATATATATTTACCTGTATATATCAATATTATATATATAATTAATACTACATAATAATAAAATATAGTATATATGCTTGCATGTACATGTATATGCACATGTATATCAAATTAGATTCCTTTTATATGAACTCCTAGTAAAGAAACTGAAGTAGGAACTTAGTCGAAACTGAAGGCAGATCCTTGGCTGTCTCAGGTAAAGACTGGCTGCAAGTGGCATGAAGGAAGACTCTTTGTGGGATAAAGAAAATGTTTTAACATTGGATTTTGATGATGGTTAAAGAATTCTATAGGTATACTCAAAGTTCTTAAATTACTGAAGATTGGCAAATTATGGTATGTAAGTTTGACCTCATGAAAACTGTTTAAAGAATTTCAAAATTTCTAGAGTCAAACCAATCAACAACAAGGAAAAGACACTACATTAGAGTTTGTGTCTCTGTGACAAGCACCATGACAAAAGCCACTTGAGGAAGAAGGGCTTTATTTCAGGTGACAGTTTTCAGATCACACTCCATCACTTGAGGGGGAAAAGGAACTCAGGTAGGACTCTGGAGGAAGGACTGAAGCAGGAGCCAAGGAGTAATGCAGTCTACTGGCTTGCTCCCCTGGGCTTGCTCAGTTTGCTATCTCATATGCTGAAGGACCACCTGTCCAATGTTGGCACCACCCACAGTGGGCTGAACCTTTCCACAGCAACCATCAATCAAGAAAATGCCCCACAGGCTTGCCTAAAGGCCATTCCTATGGAGGAGTTGGGTTTTTTTTTGTTTTGTTTTGTTTCGTTTTGTTTTGTTTTTAACAATTGAGGTTCTCTCTTCTCAGATGACTCTAGCTTGTATTATACTGGCAAAAACAAAACAAAAACTATTCAACATAGACACAAATCAAATACAAAAATAATCTATGTGATACCAAAATTAAGTATGTAAATATATATGTCAGCCTTACCTTGAATATCCTGGTCAAGACTGAAATGCTGTCAGAGAAGCAAGGCTAATTTTGCAGAGTGAAAAAAAAAATCAACACAAGTTCTCTGTCCTTTGAAAATGCTACCCGAGGTCACATAGTGTATTCCTAAACAGTTGTGAGCAAATCCACACACTTGTTTCTTTCTTTCTTTTTCAGCAGCCCCCAACCCCTCTCACCTTAGGAATCCACAAAAAGCCATAGGTCAGTCAGTGTTGACTGACACCCCTGAAAGAGCATGTTGTCCCCTCCCA
>CABHPQ010173957.1:3680-19204 GCA_902168405.1 Peromyscus aztecus | reverse complement strand
GCCTCGAACTCACAGAGATCCGCCTGGCTCTGCCTCCCGAGTGCTGGGATTAAAGGTGTGCGCCACCACCGCCCGGCGGCACACACTTTTAATCCCAGTACTGGGGAGGCAGAGGCAGGCAGTTCTCTGCAAGTTCGAAGCCAGCCTGGTCTACACATTGAGTTCCAGGACAGCCAGGGCTACACAGAAGAACCCTGTCTTAGAAAACAAAACAAAAAAATAAACAGCCAGTCTGGGAACAAAAGCAATATAATACAAAGAACTCTGGAATAAAGCCTTACATGGTCTCACACACTCACCCAAGTAGCAGAGGCAGGAGGATTGTGGAAAGTTTGAGGCCCAGCTTGCACAGTTACCTCAGGGGTAAAGGGCTCACAAACTTTTCAAGGGAAGGTTTCTAGTAATGTTCAGGGTAAATGGGAAGCCAGCAGAATTCTTAGTGACTATGTGTTTTTCCTGATGTATTTACTAGTTCCTGGTACCAAGTAGCTTGATCCAAGTCAACACCTTTAAATAAAGAAGCACAACTTAGAAGATGCATCTAATAATTCTTTTCTTCTAATTTTTTAAAAAATTGTGTGTGTGCGCCTGGAATATGCACACGTGTCCCGGTATTTTGAGACATTGTCTCTCTATTTTTTATTAACATTTTTTGTTTGTTTGTTTGTTTTTCGAGACAGAGTTTCTCTGTGTAGTTTTGGTGCCTGTCCTGGATCTCGCTCTGTAGACCAGGCTGGCCTGGAACTCACAGAGATCCACCTGCCTCTGCCTTCTGAGTGCTGGGACTAAAGGCGTGCGCTGCTGCCACCACCACCCGGCTTATTAACATTTTTAAATAATTTGTTTAAACTTATTTTATGTGCATTGTTATTTTGTATGCATGTATGTCTGTGTGAGGGTGTCAGATCCCCTGGAACTGGAATTACAGTTGTGAACTGCCGTGTGGGTGCTGGGAATTGAACCCGGGTCCTTCTGGAAGAACAGCCAGTACTCTTAACCACTGATCCATTTCTCCAGCCTGAGACATTTAGTCTCTCTCTCTCTCTCTCTCTCTCTCTCTCTCTCTCTCTCTCTCTCTCTCTCTCTCTCTCTCTTTTTTTTCCCCCAGACAGGTTTCTCTGTGTAGCCTTGGCTGTCCTGGAACTCACTTTGTAGACCAGTCTGGCTTCAAACTCAAGATCCTCCTGCCTCTGCCTCCTGAGTGCTGGGATTAAAGACTTTTGTCACCACCTGGAGCGAAACTGCTGTCAGCAGCTGCAGCCATCCTCCTGCCTCCCCCACCTCCAGCTTCCCCCAAGGACTAGGGTTTCAGGCTGGCAAATGCCCATCCAGGCATTTTACACAGTGCTGAGGATTTGAATTCAGGTCTTCATGCTTGAGCTTGAGCAAGTGTTCTTACCCACTGAGCCATCTCTACATTTATCTTTTTTGTTTTTCCAGATGTGGTTTCTCTGTGTAGCCCTGGAACTCACTCTATTGACCAGACTATCCTAGAACTCACAGAGATTCACCTGCCTCCCAAGTGCTGGGATGTGCTACCATGCCCAGCCACATTTAACTTTTTTGTTTTTTTTTTCAAGACAGGGTTTCTCTGTGTAGTTTTGGTGCCTGTCCTGGATCTCGCTCTGTAGACCAGGCTGGCCTTGAACTCACAGAGATCCGCCTGGTTCTGCCTCCCAAGTGCTGGGATTAAAGGCGTGCGCCACCACCACCCGGCTCACATTTAATTTTCTTAAAAGATGGTATTATTCTATTTCTATTTATGTATATGCATGTGTACGCAGGGGCCATGTAGGGCAAAGGAGGGTTTTAGATCCCTGGAGCTGGAGTGATAGCCAGTGTGTGGGTGCTGGGAATTGAACTCAGGTCCTCTACCAGAGCAGCCAAGTGCTCCTAACCTCTGAGCCACTCTTTTTGACAGTCCTGCCTCTTCAGTTCTAGACGAGAAGCATAATGTGGGGAGGGGAGAATCCTCAGGTGGCCAAACATCCTTCCTGTCGCACGGATGTCCCACAGGGAAAAAACCAGGAAGGCAGGGTGCCAAGGCCTCAGTCAGGGAAGTCCCACTGGAATCCTGGCTCTATGGCCTCAGCAGTATTATTTCACCTCAATTGCAAATCTCTTCCAAGATGGTTGCAGCTTCAGAGAAGTGGCCTCCCACTACCCAGCTCAGGGCCACCTTAGTCAGAAAACATTGTCATTTATTAGTGCACAGTGCCCGGCATGCCAACTGGGTGGCAGGATTGGCCACCCAAGCACCCAAAGCAAAAAAAGACTTTGTTTTGTGGTGCCAGGGATCAAGCCCAGGAGCTCACACAAGCGGCCAACTCAACCACGGAGCCTCAGCCACGTCCCAACCGACTTGCAATACCAGCAGTCCTCAGTCTTGCAATTACTGTGCACGGGCACAGGCAGGACAGAGGCCATGAGGTCAAGTCCATGACGCAACCACAGCTTCTGGCTTATGCTAGGAGGTGAACTCTGACCTTCAGGAAATGGACAAACATCCCATTAACAAGGACTACAAAACAAACCTCAGCGAACTTTTATTTCTATCACCTAGAACTGCTCACAAGGCCAAAGACTTTAACACTGGACACCCCTCCCGCCCACCCAGGGGACACTGACAGCGTCATAGTGTCCCCTCTAGAACGTACCCCCATGCTGAGGCCCCCTCCCCTCTCGCCCACCTTCACTGCAGGGAGGCCTTTCAAGCCTGGAGGGGGTACTGGTTGCGTCCCGTGCCTGCACGGGTATGAAATGTGGCACACTGGCCAGGCTCCTGTCTCGCCTGGCCCAATGGAGGAGAGTCAGAAACAGCAGCAGTGTGTCCTGGATTTTTCCAGACACCTCTGGACTGGTACCCACTGCTGGTGGAAGGGGAGGGAGTCAGAATTCACAGTTGTTTTGCTATGTAAAGTGCCTATCAGTCCTTGGCAGCTTCGGCCCAGCAATCCTTTTAAATCCAGGAGAGGGGACAGATGGGACATTGGGGTTGGGGTGGTGTCCCTTGGAAGGGTGACTGTAGACAAAGGGTCCCCAGAGGCCTTCAAGGTCTTGCAAGGAAATTAGCCTGCTGTTGATGGTTTGGTCTGAGAGCCCAGAGGAAAGCATCAACCTTGAGAAACTGAAGCCAACCCCTCAGTCTGCACCTGGGAAGTCCAAGAGGCACGGCAATGTGGCCAGGAGAAAGAGAACCTTGGTGTCTGCCTCTTCCTGGGTGGGCCCTGGTGCCACCTAAGAAAGGCTCATTTTTTTGGCAAACATTCTTGGCAGAGCTGGAGGGATCAGAAGAATGGGACACCAGCCTCTGCGTGGCAATAGTCTAGAACAGGACCTCCTCCCTCCTAGGACTTGACTCTAGCTCCGTGGTGAGGTCCTCAAGAGGCCAGATCTCACCCACAAGACCCAAATACAGAGTTCATCAGCATTTACTCCTTCCTCTTCCGACAGCAGAGGGACCAACCTGGGCTCCAACTCTCCAGAGACGGTATGTGTGTGTGTTCTTTGGATATGTTTGGCCCCTCTCCCGGGCCCTACACCAACAGGCATGGGAGAAAAGGGTAGGAGGGCAAAGGAGAGAAAAAAAAACTGAACCAATATTCAGGCAACCCCAAACCAGGCTGCCCAACAGAACAGGCTTTGGGGGAACTGGGCGCACAGACCAGCTGTGAGTCCAACTTTCACATTGATGGGTGGAAGGCAGGTGGGAGGTAATGAAATTGGAGAATGAGGAAGGAGGGAAGGCAAGCTTCCTGGAGTGTGAATCCCTTAGAGGTCTTTGCTCCTTTCCCACAGGGGCAGCAGGGGCTTCCCAGTCCAGGAAGGCCCTAGCACTTGTGGTGCCTGGGGCCCAGCCTGCTGGCACATAAGTCTGAGCTTTTAACCCAGTCACCTTCATCTGTTTTTAGGAGCAGGAAAGAAAAAGGGGCATGGCCTCTTGGGCTTTCCTAGTCTTCTTCCAGCTCCAGGGGCAGAGCTGAGACCCCCAAGTCAGTGCAACAATCCTGTCCAGTCCAGTGAGGAAAGGAAGGTGCGGCTTGCCTAGGGGGCTGCACACCACGCACATGCCCATCCCCAGCATTCGCTGGATGGACATGAGACAGAAAGGGTCCTGGATCTGTCTCCAGACACACAAGTCCTTGCAGAGAGGACAGTGCCCCAGGGTCAGCCGCTCCGGGTGCTGGTCCCGCACAGGGAGGAGTCAGGTCATATAGCGGGTGATGGCCCGGAGGGCATAGAGCAGGGCTGCTTGCATTCGGGCCTCGAGGAGCAGCAAGTTCACGTGAACCTGAGGCACAGAAAGAACGAGCCTTGCTGACAGCTGCTCTGCAGCCCCCTCCCCGCCCCCAGGCTATGGCTCCCAGGGCACTCACCTCACCCTCGCCTCCCACCAGCACTCCTGCCCGACCTGCGCTAGGGCTCTGCAGTCTGGTGCAGTGACTGCTGAGGAATTCCCCTGTCGTGACTAACGGCTTAATCTCACAAGTCTAAAAGAAGAGCTACCATTAACTGGCTCCAGGGCAGGATCAAATGTTTCCATACATAGTCTCATTGTGTCTTCCCAACTTTGAAATGCAGGCAGTGTCTCCTCTCATTATAAAGGGGGAAAGCTCAAAGATGCAAGGTCACGTGCCCAAAGTCACACTGCTCCTATGTGAGGCTTAAGATTCAAACCCATGCCTGCTACCAAACTGCCATTGAAGGCCCTGTGGGAACACGCCCCTGAGTACTCGATTTAAATGAAGTCTGAAATCACACGGTGGAACAAGATTTAACCAAGGACAACGGGCCCAGGCTCCCACTGTGACCCTCACTGAGTGCTACCCTCTGGATCTTCTACAGGCCTGGCTTGGCTGTTTGCACGTCCATGTTGCTGTTACCTTCTCTGAGTGGCGGAAGTGCCTCCAGAAGAGGTTGTACATCCTGCGGGTTGTCTTCTCTGGGTAGCAGGCCACGGTCTTGATATAAATTTTGAGGTTCCTTTCCAGGAGCTGGTTTACCTCCCCATAATCATAGTCGTCATATCTGATGGAAAGACCCAGACAGCATTACTCACGATCTGCTCTCAGAAGCAGTACATCCCACCTACCCCACCCTAGAGAAGGAGGAAGAGAGTGGCAAGAAAAGCCAGAAGGTAGGAAGCAACCAGAAGCCTGGTTCCTCTTAGAAAAACAGCTAACATCATATGTCATGGGCTCGTAGAGGACCACTCTAAGTAACACTGACAATGAGCATGCTCTAGTGAGCTCTGACGGTGTCAGTCACGAACCTACAAACTACATACTCTGTCATGTGCAATATACTGTGTTCATCAAGTTCCTTTCACTGAGAAGGGAGTGATTTCAAATCCAGCTCTCCTACACTCACTGTTCTACAGTGAAGGAGAGGAAGGTCAGTGTGTGTTAGTCCTGGAGAACCAAGTGGTTTAGGGAAAAAGGAGACAGTGCTAATTCCACACAGGCAAGCTAGGGCCTAGAGGAGGCAATTAACTTGTTCAAAATCCAAAAGCGAGCTGGCAGTGAGTCTAGAAGCTACTTGTCCCTCCCTAGTCCAGCTTCCATGTGTGTATGGAAAAAAGACAGGAAGGAAACACCTGATAATAAAATAAGGTGACCTCCTGGACAATTTTGGTGGGGTGTTTTGTTTTTCATTCTTTGGTTTTTTCGAGACAGGGTTTCTCTGTGTAGCCCTGACTGTCCTGGATCTCACTCTATAGACCAGGCTGGCCTCAAACTCACAGAGAATCTCTTGCCTCTGCCTCTCAAGTGCTGGGATTGAAAATGTGCACTACCACTGCCCAGCAATTTTGGTGATTTTTATTTCTTTTTTCTATTTTAGGGTGTCACTTTCTTTCTTTTTGTCCTTTTTCTTTTTTTTTCCCCAGAGATGAGGACCGAACCCAGGGCCTTGCGCTTGCTAGGGAAGCGCTCTACCACTGAGCTAAATCCCCAACCTCCCTCCCATTTTTTTAAAAAATTTATTTATTTTTATTTTATGTGCATTGGCATTTTGTCTGCATGTATGTCTGTGTGAAGGTATCAGATTTTGGAGCTATAGACAGTTGTTAGCTGCCATGTGGGTGCTGGGAATTGAACCCAAGTCCTCTAGAAGAGCGGCCAGTGCTCTTAACCACTGAGCCATCTCTCCAGCCCCTCTTTCTTTCTTTAATTAAGGATTTTTTTCTATTCATTTTACATACCAACCACAGACCCCCACTCTCCCCTCCTCCTGCCCCCACACTTGGTTTCTATTTTTACTTTTAGAGTCCTGAAGCCCAGCTGGTAAACTTGTTACGCAGCTAAGGATGGCCCTGAACACCTACCTGATCCTCCTGTCTTTGCTTTCCCAGTTCTGGGATTACAGGTGTGAGCAAAAGCAAACAGAGAAAGGAAGGAAGGAAGAAGGAAGAAGGAAGGAAGGGAGGGAGGGAGGAAGGGAGGAAAAGAGAAGGAAAAGCCTGGAGTCAGGGGATTAGCTCACACCTGCAATCCCTTCTGGAGACTGAAATAGATGGACTGCTGTGAATTCAAGGTCAACCTAGACTATTGTGAGATACTACTTAAAAATAAAGTTCTGTATATATCTTAGATACATCATTTTATTTGGGGGACTTATCTATGAGAACGTGTGTGTGAGAGTAGTCAGTGCAAATAGTGTGTATAAGAGTAAAACTGAGATGGGGTGGCAGCACGCGCCAGGGATCTCAATACCTCCGAGATCAAAGAAACAGCGGGCTCCAAATTTGAGCCAGCAGACTCCTTCTTAGGGATGGGGAGAGAGGAGCTGGGGAGGAAAAAATGTAACAACAAAAAACAACCCTACAACAACCTAAATATTCAACAGTAAATATCTCACATCACTTAAAAAAAAACTCTTCCTAGAAAAACCAGTGGACAGGCAATATGGCTCAGTGGGTAAGGGAGCTTGCCATCCAGACTGATGATCCAAGTTTGATCCCTCGGCCCCACATGGTGGAAGGAGAGGACAAACTCCAGCAAGTTTTCTTCTGACCTCCACACGGATACTGTGCCACACATGTGTACTTATACACACACATACAAATAAATAAAATAAAAATATCTTAATTAGAAAAGACTTAACAAGATAAAAATATAACTCACTATACTCTATCGTACAGAGATGACCACACTTAATATTTTAGTGAAAAACCTCCCACATGCCTGGCTCTTGTTCATAATTTTCCTGAGCCGCATAACAGGTTATGAATGGAAACATCATTATTTAAAGTCTGCTGCTGATGCATATCTGTGCTGTCCTTATTTACTACAAGAAAAGATGTGCTATTTCGAAATTTAAACATGAGTCTATAGCAGGGCAGAGTTGGTGCATGACTTTAATCCCAGCAGGCAGATCTCTGTGAGTTTGAGGCCAGCCTGGTCTACAGAGTGAGTTCCAGGACAGCCAAGGCTACACAGAGAAACCCTGTCTTGAAAAACCAAAAAAAAAAAAAAAATACAGGGGGGGGGGGGCTGGAAAGATGGCTCAAAGGTTAGAGCACTGGCTGATCCTCCAGAGGTCCTGAGTTCAATTCCCAGCAACCACATGGTGACTCACAACCATCTAAAATTAGATCTTGTGCCCTCTTCTGGCCTGCAGGCAGAACACTGTATACATAATAAATAAATCTGAAAAAACAAAAATAACAACAAAAAAAGAAACAAACAAACAAACAAAACCATGAGGCTATGTAGTGTGTACATATGTATGCACGTTTATGTTTGTATTTGTGTAGAGGTACCTGAATACACATACACCCATGAAACCACAGTTAAAGAGCTTTGGGAGAGCAGGCCTGCAAGCCCAGCTCCTAAGAAGCTAATGCAGGGGAATGTCAAGAGCTCAAGGTTGGCCTGAAGCACACAAGTTCTAGGCTAGTCTGGGTTACAGAATGAGACCTTGCCTCCAAACACCAAAAATAAATAAGTAAGTAAGATGACCTAAAACCATACAAAATAAAATAAAAGTGCTTGAATAGCATGCACACAGCCTTGGGTTCAATCCTCTGTATTGCACGACAAACAAAGCCCTGTTATCTCTGGGAGACATCGTAAAGAGTTTTGTTTATAGCGTTTGAACAATGAGCATTCATGTTAGCTTTAAACCTGCAAAGACATGAACTCAGCCTAAACATTATTATAAGGCAAGAAGAAAAGGAAAAGGAAAAATGACAGAGTGTTCAAGAAAGATTTGTAGCATCCACGTGACCTGACCTGGGGGTCACTCGCTCACCTGATGCCAAAGACACAGTGGATGTAGTTCCAGATGGCCCTGCGGAGCATGGAGGTGTCCACACCACTGTGCATGGCAATGGTGTTATAGGTGAGGCTGTAGGCTACCTGAAACTTCTCATCCAGCAGTTGCCCTCCCTCAGGGTAGAGCCGCTGGATCAGTGAGTAGCCATGGTCTTCCCAGGTATAATCCTGAGGAATGAGGGAAGAGGTCAGTGAGCAAGACTTTGGAAGCCCAAGCCTGGCCAGGGAACTGGCCTCTGGACCTCTACGATTCACACCTTAGCTTTGCATAACATACCCTCCCTGAACCACAAATCGGATACACTGCTTGCGCTGGGCCTGAGAAACCAACCAGGATGTCCCAGGATGATGACCTTTCCCCTGAATTGGGATCTTTTTGGTTTTCATTGCCCTTATGGGTTTTTTGTTTTGTTTTGCTTTGTTTTTTTTTCAAGACAGGGTTTCTTTGTGTAGCCCTGGCTGTCTTGGGACTAACTCTGTAGACCAGGGTGGCCTCGACCTCACAGAGATCCACCTGCCTCTGTCTCCCAAGTGCTGGGATTTAAGTCATGTGCAACCATGGCCTGGCAGCCTCATGGGTTTTTGAGGGGAGAAGGTATCCACTTTGGAGCCACTGGAAGCGCCTGGCCCTGCTTCTGTGAAAATCTAAAGCAATGAACAACACCAGCGCAGGGAGCCTTACCTGGGCTCGGAAGGTAGGGGGGGCCTGAGTCCCTCGACGAGTGAAGTCTTCATATCCAAAAGTGGGGTCTTCCACAAAGCATAGAATGTCTGGGTGCGGAGAGGGCTCCAGGATATCCGCTGAGGGCCATATCAGATAGAGGTGTCAGTGAGGCTGAGCCCGGAGCACAGCAGGCTCCCTATCATCAGAGAGGCAACCGGAGGTACAATAGGGGACCACAGAGAGCCTCTCCCCACACTAAGACTTTAGCTGGAGCCACTCCTGGGGAGGAGGAGACTCCTGCCCAAGAACCCGGGAGGCAAGGCCCCGTAACAGTTATAGTGGTAGTTCTGTGGGATGGCTCAACCTGGGAAAGGCTCTAAGCTTGGCTCCATCTACCTGACACAGCCCTGAAGGGCTAACAGACCAGGATTCAAAGGCCAAGTCTGAACACAAGGCCCACGTTCAGAACCTCTTGGAAGGAGAAGGCATGGTGCACGGAGATGTCTACTCCCATCCAAAGTGTAAAGACAGAGGCAGCCCCTGGCAATGACGTCTGTGATCCCATACCTGAGGGGGTTACCAGCAGACTTTCTGATTTCTCCAGCTCAAAACGGTTCTCCATCTCCTCCTGGGAAGCCCCCTCATCCCGCAGCAGGCTCTCCTGCAGCTGCCGCATGCGTTCCATCAGGGCCTCCACATCGCGGGCAGCTTCAAAGCCCTGCAGAGCGGACCCAGGAATTACCATCTAGTCCTCTGGAAAACTTCAGATTTCCCACATCCCAGGCCTTCCTGAGTGACCAAAAAGAACTAGAGCAGTTTCGGAGCCAGCCACCACATTGAGCAGCTCACAGTCTGTGAGTCTTCCACAGGGACATTTATAAGGCCAGAGAGGAGACAGGTGTCTTCCTTCACTTGTAATTTACAAGGTTTCTGAGTTTTGTTTGTTTGAGACAGGGTATTCACTATGTAGCCCTGGCTGTCCTGGAACTTAGGATGTAGACCAGTGGCCTTGAACTCACAGAGATCTGCCTGCCTCTGCATCCTGAATGCTGGGATTATGGCAGTTTCTGTTGATTGCTGGTTTTTTCTTGTTTTTTTTTTTCCTTTAATATTTTTACGTGCATTTGTGTTTTGCCTGCATTCATGTCTGTGTGAGGGTGTCAGATCCCCTGGAACTGGAGTTGCAGACAGTTGTGAGCTGCCATGTAGGTGCTGGGAATTGAACCTAGGTCTTCTGGAAGAATAGCCAGTGCTCTTCACCACCGAGCCAACTCTCCAGCCTCTGTTGTCTGGATTTTGGTGCTGTTGCTGATTGAACTCAAGGCTTCACACAGACTAGGCAAACAGCCACCACTGAGCTATACCAAAACCCAAATTTTGTATAGTCAACTGAACAAAAAAATGTCAGACATGGTGACTCACAGCGTGAGGACAGGGATGTGGGGAGTCACCATGAGTTTGAGGCTAGCGTGGGCCACAGAGTAAGACCCTGCCTCAAAAATCACAAAACCAAACCCCAAACATCCACAAATAACAACAACAACAGCAAATCAGCTGGCAGAATGGTGCACACCTATAGTCTCAGTATTACTTGACTCCACAGTAAGTTCGAGGCCGTCCCAGGCTCAACACAACAAATAAACCAACAGGAACCCCAGCAGACTGCGGTCCTCAGAGGCTGTGTGCTGCTGTTAGGTCAAGCACATAGTGCCTCACTTACTCCTCACAACCCACTGTGGCTAGGTCTTTATCCCCATGTCAC
Organism: Peromyscus aztecus; assembly: GCA_902168405.1. Lineage (NCBI taxonomy): Eukaryota > Metazoa > Chordata > Mammalia > Rodentia > Cricetidae > Peromyscus > Peromyscus aztecus. The sequence goes on along the minus strand of CABHPQ010173957.1, from coordinate 8,502 downwards.
ACACACACACACACACACACACACACACAGAGAGCAAGCCCTGAGTTTTAAAGCCAAGCACTTTTGCTGTAGCCTCTCACTGTGAAGAGATGGAGAACCTGTGGTTTCTATTCCCAGAGCAAAGGTCGCACCAGCTTTCTCCCACACCAAGACCCAGGACCATGACTTACCCCAGAGTTGTTCAATGGGTCCCCACTTGGGGGACTGCCTTGCTCGCTGGGGGGCGAGGGTGCCTGTGAGGCAGGGCTGCCCTCTGCATCTCCTTCAGGAAGTATTCCACAGCCAAACACGAAGGAGGCCAGAGAGTGGCAGTGGGTAAGCAGGACCAGAGCCTGGATGAGTTCAGCTAGGGACCAGCTGTGCTCTCCAGTCTTCAGTAAGGCCTGGAAGGGAGAGAGAGCTAACCCGCTTAGCGGCTGCCCCTGGGCTGCCCCCATCCAGCCCCTAGGCTTCCTCAGGGTCCCAACTCTCTGCCTATCACACCTGGATATGCTCCTTCGTGATGAGCCATGGCCGATGTGCCAGCAACTTGTTGATCTCACTGAGTTTGCGTAGCTTTTCAGGGGCCCGGTGGAGGCCCAGTAGCCACTCGGGGTCACCGCCGGTCTGCAGGAACTCAGTCATGTGGGAGCCCACCAGGTAAGAACACTGGTGGCGGGCAGCAGCCTGTGAAGGGAGTTGATAAGCCTGAGTTACCGTCCCTCTGTGCACCATTTTGGAAAGATTCCCTTGAGATCTAAGGGGTAGAAAAATCTATGTTCTAACTTCAGCTCTGCTATCAGTTTGCTGGTCATCTGACCCCTTTGTACCTCAGTTTCCCCATCTGCAAAGCACACACTTAAAGATGCCTCTCCTCTCTTCAAAACCTAAAATTCCATGGACATCATCAGGTAAAGCTAGACACTTCCTCTTCACCTAAAAAAAATCAACTCAGGAGAATCCCAGCAAATGAATCGGAAGCCAGACCATTTGGCCACCCCGGAAAGCACCAGGCCCAGATAAACTTACCATGATGGCAATGTAGTGGCGCCAGGAGCTGGCCAGGGGCCCATCTGTATGCAGCAGCAGATAGTGCAGGCGCCAGAAGCTGCTAAGGTAGTCGGGGTGGAGACCCATCACCACTGCCAGGTTGTCCACCCGTCCTGAAGACATCAGAGTCTCGAGTCCCAGGTGCTGCTCCAGGCTCTCAGCTCCTTCCTGAAGGATCTGCTAGGAAAGAGGAGAGCATGGGTTCCCTCCTGCCCCATCCAGAGCAACGTCTTCCTTGTTCTGTATACATAGTTGTAGTATATAGATATAATAGCAGGAGACTGAACACTGCCATCACGTCCAAGAGAGGAACCTGATCAGACAAACACTGATATGACTTAGACATGTCTATCGATGTCCAAGTATATGTATTAACTCACTCAATCCTCAAGACAGCTAGGAAATTGGAGTCCAATTTTCTTTACTTTATTTTGTAATGATTTCCCCCCCAATGCTGAGGATCAAACCTAGGGCTTCATGCATGCTAGGTAAATATCCTACCACTACGCTATGTCCCCAGGCCCTTCCCCCTCCCCACCCCCTTTATTTTATATATTTCAAGACAAGGTTTCTCTGTGTAACCCTTGTTGTCCTGGAACTCACTCTGTAGACCAGGCTGTCCTAGAACTCAGAGATCAGCCTGCCTCTGCCTCCCGAGGGCTGGGATTAAAAGTATGTGCTACCCCTACCCTCAGTCTCTTCTCCCTTTTTATAGATGAAGATTTAGTCAGAGAAATTAAGAAGAATGGTTGCTGGAGACTGGGGAGCAGCTCAGTGGTAAAATGAACGCTTAGCATGTATGAGGCCCTGGGTTTGATCCCTGGCAAAAAAAAAAAAAAAAAAAAGTATAGTGTCTCCTGTCTTCATAGCATTTCTCTTCTAGTACGGCAGATGCAGACAGCCATGGAGGGTAGGGGACATGCAGAACACGTCACAGGTCCTGAGTGTCTTCTCATGTAGAGCTCTTTAACTTCATGGGACTTTTTTTTTTTTTTTTTTTGTTTAGGATTTAGGGTCTCATGTAGGCCAGGCTGGCCTCAAACTTCTGATCCTCCTGCCTCTATCTCCCAAGGGGTGGGGCTATAGGCATGCACCACCATGACCATTTTTGTGGCTCTAAGGATCTAAGCCAGGGTTTTGGAGATGCCAGGCAAGCACTCTAGCATCTGCACTGAGCTATATACCACAGGCTCCTTTCCTCCTTTTCCCCTTTCCTTCTTATTTTTTTTATTGTAGAGCTGGGTACCAAATCCTGGCCCTTGTGCATGGTAAGCAAGTGTTCTACCACCGAGCTGCATCCCCAGCCCTGACTGATTCATTCATCTAACAGATAGCTATCCAATTATGAATCTCCTTGAGTGTTTGAACTTGTCCTGTGAGGTGAATATTATTATTTTCCTCCATTAATAGATGAAGAAACCAGATCTGCTTGAAGCCACAGATCTGATAAATGACAGAAACAGGATTCTAATCTAGGTGAACTCCAAGGCCTGTTTCTTTCCTTTTTTTTTTTTTTTTTTTTTTTTTTTTTTTTTTAAATAAAAGCTTTTTTATAAGTGGAAAAAAATAAAATACAAGAACAATATGTGAGGTTAAAATGCTGGGATATAGATGTAAATACCAGCGGGTGGTTGTTTACCTTACATCACAAAGGAGGGGAAGAGAAGTTAGATGTTTTGTTAGCAGGCCACAGACCATTTGGCCTACATGTAAGACAGCACAAACTCAAGACCAGACTAATCTACACAGTGAGTTCTAGGTAGGTCTAGTAGAGTAAGACCATCTCAAAACCAGAAAAACAGGAAACGAAAACTCCATCACTGTGTAACAAATTCCTCTGTATGTGTATTCTGAAGGCATTCCCATGTTACCAAAGCACTAGAATGCAAACTCCATAATGGCAAAGTTTTTTGTTTTTGGTCCCCCCGCCTCCCATACAGAGTGTCTCTGTGTAGCTTTGGAGCCTGTCATGGAACTCGAGCTGTAGATCAGGCTGGCCTCAAATTCACAGAGATCCACCTGCCTCAGCCTCCCAAGTGCTGGGATTAAAGGCATGCACCACTACCACCTGGCTATGACAAAGATTTTTGTCCTTCTTATTCTCTATCCCTGGTTCCTAGGTCAGTGCCTGACACCGAGTCACAAGTGAACAGCTATCTGTTAAATGAGTGACTGAGTGGGGGCTAGAGATGTGGAGCAGAGTGGGTGGAACGCCGGCCTAGCATGTGCGAGGCCCTAGATTAGATTGTTAGCACAGAGAAAAGTAAACACATAACAATGAGCTAGATGCAGTGGCCGGCAGCTGTCACCCCAGCATGAGGGAGGCTGAGGCGGGAAGATCACTCACTGTGAGTGAGGTCAGCCAGGCTACAGAGTTAAGACCCTATTGCAAAATCAAAATAACAACAGAGTGAAGGATGAACCAATTCTGTAGATGAAAGAAAGATATCTCTGCTGTGAAGAACACAACAAAACAGGCTTTGAACCATGACCTTGGTTCTGTGGTTATGTGACCAGAGGGAGCTTGCTTTCCCTTCCCCACGCACCAACCCCCCTTTTGAGACAGTCTTTCTCCTCATCCTTGATGGACCTAAGCTGTGGAGCCCGGGCTGGCTTCAAACTGATAGCAATCCTCCTGCCTCCGCTTTCCCAAGTACTAGGATTACAGGCATAAGCCACTGTGTCAAGTGAAACCAGTGCCCTGGACACCTGAAAACAATAAGCAGATGCTAATTTTAGAGCATATTTTTGGTAATATATACACTTTCATAAGTGATCATGGGTCAGATGAGACATGGATATATCTCTTGTCTTATTACGTAGAAATAAGCACTAGTTTGGGAATCTCAAGTTTGGCTGTGCCACTATCATTTCACACACACAACCCCACCCCAGCCCCAAGGTGGAGCTTTGGAGCCTGTCCTGGAACTCACTCTGTAGACCAGGCTGGCCTCAAACTCACAGAGATCTGCTTGCCTCTGCCTCCACCACTGCCCGGCTTTCAAGAGTTTTTTTTATGAAATTAAATAAATCAGGAGTGGGAAACTAAAAGATCCTGATCTACCTGTGTTCCACAGCTTTTCCTCCGAGGGACCAAAGACTCCTACCCCCGCTTCAAACTCACCTCCTCCACTGGAATGAAGGCGCTGGGTCCTCGAGGGCCTCGCCGAGCCCGGCCCTCCTGGTGTTCCTATGGAAAAACACATGGTGGTTATTTGGCAGGAGGAGGATGGAGAGGACTGTCTGCCTGCTAGCCTCCTTCTCCAACCCTGGGAGGCTCCGTTTCTAAACCCCATTCTTGGTACACCCTGCATGGAGCAGCCAGGGGTAACATTTAGGCCCATTTGGTGAGCAGCAAGCAGGGCAGAGGGCACAGCAAGGCTGACCTGCTCAGAACTCAGCAAGAACCTGGAGACCCTGGCATGGTGGAGTGGGAGCGACCAGAGCAAGCAAACAGTGTCATGTTGCCTGTCTCCAGGAGGCCAGGGTCTTTGCAGTCCTAGAAGCCAAAGAGATGGCTCGGTGGGAACAGGTGCTTGCCACCAAGTGCAAAGACCTGAATTCAATCTCTGGGCACCCACATTAGAAAGAGACCTGACTCCTACAAAATCTCCTCTGGTCTCCAACACACACACACACACACACACACACACACACACACACACACACACACACGCTGTGATTTATGCACACTCCCATTTTGTAAAACAAGAGATTAGACCATAAGTGGTAGCACATGCCTTTAATCCCAGCACCTAGGAGGCAAAGACAGAGGATCTCTGAGATTAAGGCC
>CABHPQ010173956.1:33054-82370 GCA_902168405.1 Peromyscus aztecus | reverse complement strand
ACCCATGTACTGAGAACTGGTGAATATGAATGTGTTTCTCTAAGCATCTGATACCCGCTGTTTACCTCTGCCATCTGGCTCAGGCACCCTCACCGCACACAGATGACCAAGGTATGAAGCCCTTTTTCCTACCTCATGTTTGCTTTTCTGGTAACATGTTTACTCAGCCACATGATACTGTGATAGGAGAATGTCGCTCAAGAGGTGATCACACAGTGACAGACAACCCTGTGAGCGAGAAGTCCCCCGGGGCACCCAGAACCCCACTGAGGCTCCAGGTTGGATCCCCAGGGAAGCGGAGAACAATATCCTCAGCAGTCTAAGTCTATTTTCAGAAGGATGGTTTCAGTGGTCCACCCAGGCTTCCGGGTCCTGCCTGGAGATGGTGGACGTGGACTAGGTTGGACTAGGGCTCCAAACAGAAGCCCGTGTTTGTGCAGACTGGATGGACCACACATCTTTGTCGGATCCACCATGAAGCCCCCATGGGTGGTGGTGATGATCTGGAAAATTTTTCCTTAGGAGATTTCGGCTGGATTAGGCTTCACAGAGACCACAGAGATGGGTGGGATGTGGCCAGAAAAGGGAAGTGACATCCCTTCCCAAGAGGCAGGACCTCAGTGTGTAGAGATCTCAGCACTTCAGGGTCCTACATGGTTCTCAGGGATGACACAAAAGCTGTGTACTTGGAATCAGAGGCCAAGGGCCAAGTCTTATCTATACTAGTTCTCAGGCTGAGAGAAAAACAGGCTCCCCTTCAGCCTCTCTGAGCCTCAGTTTCTTCCTCTGAGAAATAATGAGCTTCTGCGAGGGGCTATCTTGAGACCAGGCCACAGTGTAGCCTGGTGACAGGCACTCATAACACAGTTCACTTGCTAGGGCCCCGCACTTGCCGGTGAGCCCAATTACTGGGATGACTTATTCAGACTTCTGCTTGGGGGAAAGGCTCAGCTCTGAGACTGACCTGACGTTTCTCAGGAATAAATTCTCCAAGGAAGAGCAGCAAGGGCTGAAGGGGTGGAGGGAGGGGTAGGCTTCTCTCTGCAGAAGCTGCAGGCAGCAGATGAAGTACAGTGGAGGTGACCAAGCAGCCAGATCCCTAAATAGCAACTAATCACTGTGATTGGAATTAATAATGAAGCTGCACCTGCTAGCTGACTTGGAGCGCCCCTTAATTTGCCACCTGGCAACGATATTCACTGTCCTCCCATGGATCTGTGAGCTGTAAATACCAGGATGTCGTCCACTATGTCTCGCATGTCCACTATGCCGAGAGGCATCGGCGTTCAAATACTCAATCCCAGGCTCTCAGCACTTCGGATGTCACCCCTACACTGCCCAGGCGTCCCCACAGCTTAGGATTCTTGTCCAAGTGGGCCCTGGGATCAGCTAGGCAGCCTTCTAAGGCAGGGAATGCTCCACCAAGCAAGGGTAGAAACAAACACAAGGAGTTCCTCCCTTCAGGCCATGATCAAGGCTGGGGCCAGCCCTGCTGGAGGAGAAAAGGGGGTGGGTGGGCCCGCCCTTGAAAAGTGAGAAGGGTCACTGGCAGTGTGCATCGCACAGAGCAATTTCAGCATCTCACATTTATTGAGTTTCATGTGTGTGCGTATGTGTGTGTGTTTCATATGCAGGTGTGCATGCATGTCAGCCTTGATTATCATTTCTCGGGATCTGTCCACCTTGTGTTTTTGATACTAATCTCCTCACTGACACCTGGGGCTCACTGATTAGGCTACGTTTGCTGGTGAGTGCACTAGCCACCGGATCTTGTCTCTGCTTCCCTAGTGCTGGGATTACATGCCTGCCACTATGCCCAGATTTCTACATGGGTGCCGGGGATTGAATTCAGGTCCTAATGTTTACACAGCAAATACTTTACCGGCTGAGCCAATCCCTCAGCGTCTATTAAGAGAATCTCCACCACCAAGCACTTAGGGTAGAGGAACACTTTTTGCAGTCTTTAAGATTTCCTGATAGGACTCCACATTCAGAGAAAGGGAATAAAGAAAAATCCCAAAGCCCAGCCCCCACCCAGGTACAAGCAGGCAGTTAGCAGCCAGCCACCTGGCTGGGAGAGTGCTGATCTTGAATAACAGGAAATTCAATCACACCAGGAACCTGCTTACTGTCCACAGATGTCACCAGGGACATCAGTCAAGGCTCAGGAAGGCCAGCCTGTGGGGTCACTCTATCCCTCCTCCTTCGTCACATCCCCAAATACCAGGATGACAGTCAAGTCAGGGCCTCTGAGGACATACAGAGGAAACTGAGCTGCATGGGACAGGAACTCAAGGTGTGGCCCATGTCTGGCAAGAGACATTATGGGCTAGAGCAAGAGGAATCCAGGCAGTGGAAATGAATGGGAGCCAGGGGGGAAAGGAGGCAGACACTGAGTGAGGCTGAGGGCAGGATCCACATTATCTGCCCCAGGGGGAGAAGCCTCTGTTTCCTATGTCCTTGGCACTTCTGATGTCCAGAGAATCTGAAAAAGAAACCTTGGCATCTGGTGGAGCAGAATGGCCACTGCTTATGAAGACATGAGAGCCATAAAGTGTTTGGAGGATGTGCCTTTCAGGCCACCCCTTCATCACCTGTGTGGCTGTATGATCCCCAGCAAAGGGAGGGGTCCAGATGCCAGCCATGGGGACCAAGTGGCCTCTCCAAGCTTAGGACCATGGATATGTTACTCTCAAATTCCCTGTGTCCACTTCTGAAGAGAAATGAGTAGCTGGAGCCTATGGAGTTCTAAAGGCCCTGGTCACCTGAGCTAAGTCACCCCATCCTTCTCTCGAAGAAGTCATGTCTTAGAAAGCCAGACTCTGTGAGAAGAAGCAGATGATATGTCCAACTGTCCAAGACAAGTTAGCTGGAGGACAGCATATGAGGGTCACTCTAGGTCACATGGAAGGTACGTCACACAGGTTGATTCAGTTTCCATCAAGGGTCAAGGACAATAGACTTCAGAGGCTATCTGGAAGGCAAACTAATCATGGTATCAAAGGAAGTGGCTCTGGCAATCCCCCAGTGGGACAGCCTTCCAATCCGTCTGCTCTGTAATGCTTCCTATGCTGGTTCACGGTTCTCTGCTCTTTCCCACCTACACAGCTCCGCTCAACCGCTCTGCCCATCGGGAAGTTTTCCCCTGCCTTCTTGTCTCTCTGTCTTCTTGTCTCCTGAACCTTGTCTTCAGGCTCAGATAGACCACAGGATCCTGTGGCAAAGTGTGCCGTGGACATGAGCAGGCCCCCTCCCCTACCCGAGGATCTGTGGCCCAGTTTCAGCCGGAAGTCAGCAGACAGCCCCCGGAAGTTACTCTCTTCGGTGTCAGGCTGGGCCAGAGGGTGGCTTCACTCAAAGTCATAGGCCTGGGACCGAGGACCCGGTGAGTGGCTGAAGAAGGGTACAGAGGCCTAGAGATTTTAGCCCCCAAATATCAATGTTATTGGGAGAATTCACCTCGAGGATACCTCTGAGTACTGCTACCTCTGCCTCTCGGGTAATGACCCCTAATGAACAGCATGTGTTTCTGGAGAACTTGGTATGCACCACACCCAGCCCCTTGCTTCACCCACAAATGATTCTCAGCTGACCTTTGATAAGCACACAGACATCTCTTGTTGGGGGAGATAAAGTGCCAAGAGGCCAGGGACATGGATGCCATAAAGCTCCTGCCTCTCTGGCTCCCTAGGAATCCCAAAGCATGAAAGCCACATGGGGGAGACACTTCCTATAGGATGTCTCTGATCCTAGGATCCAGAACAGTGGCTTCCTGGTACCTCGTTGTCTAGAGTGACAGCCTAGCCCTTTATTCCCTGGAAGGCTAGCTTCAGTGGTATTTCTTCAGTGGCCAACAGCACGGCTGGTCACAGCACCAACCTAGGACGACATGACAGTATTGTAAATACTAAAAGGTTACAGACAAAGCTGCCATTAAAAGAACCCAAGCCCTAGGACTACTAAGGATGGCTGCAGAGCTGAGAACAGATCCACAGTAGGGCTCAGGGTATATCATGCTCAGAGTCTTGAGCATACTATTGTTTCAAAGGGCCACTTAACAAGTGCCCGTCCAACTGGGATTTATCACGCCTGAGTCTCTTTGTCCTGAGCTCAAAGTTCTTAGGAATAGCAAGCAATACAGGATATATCTATCCCCATAGGGCAGACAAAAAGCTAGCTTGTCAAAGAGGTAGGAAAAGCAGAGGTGGACGACTCACAGGTTTACCTAGAGCCCATAAGCTGGCTAACCATCTAAGGAGACAGGGCATAAAGCAAAGCTCGGAGACTTCGGCTCTGCTGGAAAGAACGCCGACTTTTGGGAGCTCGCGCTATGGTGCTGCTATTGGCTCATAACTTGCTTTTTAAAAATCTTTTCTTTTTCAGAGATACCCCATTCCCACTGTCAGGAGTACCCCCTGCCACCAAAAAAAAAAAAAACAAAAAACAAAAAACCCACCAAGTCAACAACCATAACATACATGTAGAGGACCTAGCACAGACCCATGCGGGCTCTGCCATTGCTGCTTCAGTCCTGTGAGCCCTGCCTAGTTGATTCTGCAGACCATGCTTTCCCAGCGTCCTGCTCCCTCAATCCTACTCCCCGTTTTATTCAGAGTTCCCAAGTTGACTCATATCTTAAAGTGATCTTGCAGAGAAAAACTGGCATCTGTAAGAAAGAGGATTGTTTCCTAGCACAATTTCAATCTGAGTCTGAAGACTGCACATTATAGTATAGGCAGCTGGTTAGCCAACGATGAGAGTACAGGGGCCAGGCCCTCTGTCCACACTCATTTTATCCTCAGAACAAAAAAGCAAGTGTATGGATGTTTCCTTCAGGAAGGAGGGGACCACTGCTGGATGAACAGGTGACTAACCCAGAGTAACGAAGAGGAGCAGCCACATCTGAACTTGAACTCTTGGCTCTCTGGTTCCTGCTTGGGCTCTAAGCTGTGTTATTTCTGGGGAGAAAGGAGGCGTCTCCCTTCCTCTTATGTGCCTCCATATTACTCGAATGTTTTGTAACAGCAGGGACATACTTCCCTACACAATTCCATAAAGCTTCAAAACAACTGAAATAATTCAGAGGTAAGAGAAATAGCCCTGTTCTCCAGAAAAACGTGTCACAGTTTGACAGCATCCACCCACAGCAGTGAAGTTTCTATCCTTTGCCATGAGACTTGCCTTTCTAGAAATCTATCCTGAAAAATGAAGCAGAGGTGGACAAAGGAGGGTGTGTGTGCGTGTGCGTGTGCGTGTGCGTGTGTGTGTGTGTGTGTGTGTGTGCAAAGTGTCTCAATCCTGCCTGAAATGCTACTTAGTAACATTATGAAAACATGCTTTTAAAAACAAAATGAAAAAACTTCAATGTCCAACAACAACAACAAAAAAAGAGGATGGGACATCCTTGTGATTGACAGTGGTGGGGATGGGGTACTGATCATTCTTAAAGACTTTTTTGAAATAGTAGCAATGGGGTGGGGTGATCATTACAGGCTTCTCTGTTTCAAAGTAAGTAGGGGCTAAGAGGATGGCTCAGTGGGTAACAGGGGTAAGAGCACTTGCTATGCAAACAGGAGGACCTGAGTTCAAATTTCCAGTGCCCATGTCAAAGAAGCCAAGCATGGGCATGTATGGCTTGTAATGACATGATTGGTGGGTAGAGACAGGCAGGTCCTGGGAGCTCCATAGCCAACTAGCCTAACTGAAAGGGGTAACTTCTAGTTCAGAGGGAGACAGACTCTACCTTGTAGGAATAAGACAGAGAGGGATTGAGGAAGACACCTAACATCCTCTTCTGGCTTTCATATGCACAGGTACATATGCACGCGCCCATGCGCGCATGTGTACACACACACACACACACACACACACACACACACCAAGTAGAAGATGAAGCTCAGTAGTAATCTCCTACCTAGTGTGCATGGAACCTTGGTTAAGAGCCTCAAAGCCAAACGACATACACAGAGGTAACAAACGCACTAAGTGCTGGTGCATACACACGCTGGCACATACGCCCCTTCCCCAGAAGAATACACAGAATGTACAAAAAAGAGGTATGCCTGCAGAGAGGGTTGAAGGCTAGGACACAGGTGAGAGAGAAGAGACAACTTTTGTTCACTGTTTATATGTTTATTGATCATTTGGCTATTTATCACATGAACTACTTTGTTTTTTTAATAAATAAGTTTTGAAAGTTTTACATAATATGGTCTACCCATGTTTTTCAAAGGAACTTTTGTTACATAATAAAACACACCCAGCTATGATTGGTGACTGCAGAATGACAGATGGCATTGGTTTTATATATAATTTTTTTTTGTATTTTCAATGTGTCTTACAATAAACACATAATTATATCATCATTAAAAGGCTTGTTCAAACTTTAAGCTACTGTTAGTATAAGGAGGATCTGTCTCTAATAATCACCTTGGAAAGATGTTTTTTTGTTTGTTTGTTTGTTTTCCTGGTCTTATCTTCCCTCAGAATCACCAAAGATCATACTGTCTCAAGTCCAGAGACACAAGGGCCCCACACATCCACTACAAAGGGCCAGCAAAAACCAGCAGACCCAACCCTGACTGGCTTGGCTAGAATTCAAGCTGAAGACATACTTCCTTAGTCCTAGACTTGTGAGATCCAAAGTGAGCCTGGCACAGAGCTCCCAAAATTAAGACAGGGAACAACCTTACTCTTTCATTCACAGCAATACAATGTCCAGTGTACCCTGGGCAGATAATAAGAGGAACCTTGTCCCCCTGCAGGTGATCTGTCTACCAGTGAGAAGTCATGATGATGTACTATAGGGTCAAAGAGATGACCCTGGCCTGGACACTGTCCCCCAAAGAGGGACAGTCCAAGCAGGAGGTAAACAGGCAGAGAGGAAACTCAGACCCCAGGTAAGAAATGACCAGAGCCCTGGCCACAAGAGTCATGGAGAAAGGGTGGACAGCTGGGGTTTGGGGGAAGGGAACTCCCAGTGAAGAACACAAAAAATGACTTCCAGAGGGGCTGGTCCATGAACTGGGTTTGAAATCAAGATACATTCAATATAGGACAGGTGTGCACATAGGCAATCAGCACTATTCGTGGACCATATGTCCAGGTATGACCTCTCCCAGTCAGTGGGAAAAGCTGTCGGACACAGCTAGATAAAGGCATCTATATTCCAAGGGACCTACCTGCCTGTATAGCTCAAAGCCACAGGAAACACATCTACAGATCATAAAATGAGTTGGAAATTTCTGTGACTCTCACCACCAGAAACTAAGTCTAGCAAGTATTCTCCTAAGGAGTTCTTAGTTTGTATCTCCTTCCCTTAGCCTCAACTGTACTTACAAAAGTAGGAGGAAGCAAACAGCCTGTATTTGCCCAATGATCTTCCCTGCCTTAGACACCAGCTGGCACTTCAGGAGCCCTCTCGACAAGACAGTGTCCTTCTCTCACCCATAACTGCCCACAAGAAGGGAGGCAGGGAGGCATTACCAGATTCCAGTTTTCTTGCCTCTTTCTCTACTCCCAGACAGTACAGTCCTGGTCTCCCGTGTGAAACTACATTAAGACCTCTTATACTTCATGGTCATACCAAACTATGTGTGGGACCCTACACTGGGATGCAGGATGACCAATCACATAGAGAGAGATTCATTAAGTAGGGGCAGTGAGGCTGGGACTGGGAAGATGAAGCATAGAAGGATGCTACTAGAGTTCTTTTCTTAGGTGGGCTCAGGGATTAACTTTTGCAAAACTGATTAGAAAATTCACTAAGTGGGTTCATCTAATTGAGCATGAAAGACATATTGGGTGGTGATGAGGAGGCGAGGTGACAATCTATTTATAATCAACAAGGTTGTATGCAGCAACTGAGATAATTATACACTTCAGAACACAGAGGAAAGTTCCTTTTTTAAGTGGGAGTTGAGGAACCTTGTCAAGGAAGCTTGTGTCTGACCCTGAGAAGTAGACCTATTAGCCTTGGGCTTCCAATGAGCCCGAGTAATCTCCAATTTCCCTTCTAAAAGTGACTTATCCATGGTTCTCACTCAGAAATTGCAAAGCATCTCATCTTTGTGTGTTTGTGTATATTCATGTGTATGCAGGTTCACGTGAGTGTGCGTGTACACCTGTTTGAGCATGCAGCCAGAGGCCAGAGGTCAACCTTGGGTATCTTCCTTCAGGACAGGTTCACCTTGTTTTGAGATAGGGTGTTTCAGTAGCCTGGAGCTTGACAAGCAAGGTAAGCTGGCCAGCCACTGAGCCCAGGAATCTTCCTACCTCAGCATCCCCTGGGACTGGGTTTACAAATGTATGCCACCACCACTGCCATTTTTGGTGTGGGTTCTGGGGGTTGAACTCAGCTCCTCATGCCTACACAGAAAGCTCTTTACCAACTGAAGTATCCCTTCCCTTCATTTTGCTTTTGGGAGTACCCTAACTGGGATGCTGATGAAGATGCTGAACACCAGAGTATCTTTTGAGAAGAGGGACTCAGACCTTAGATTTGGGAAGATTCTGTAATCCTGCCTGGAGAACAGAATGCTGAGGCCTGTGTGGTAGAGCCACTGTGAGGGCAAAAGCTGGCACAAAGGCAAAGCTGGTCCCTAGGGACAGTTCTGTTACACATCAAATCACCTGCTGTCACAATTTAAGGGAAGTCCTGGTAAAGGACCCACACACATAGGTTTACCTAGATCACATAATAACTGCTAATCTTGCTTTGTCCCATGTGTACCCCCAGCTCAGGCTGACCCCTGTGACCATTACTTACTTTCATTGCTTGGGATCCCCAAGCACTGAGCTTAGCAATTCAATCAAACAGCATTTTTGAGATAAGGTCCAGGGTTGTCAGAATGACTCTTTCAGAGCCTAGATTCCCACACCCACTAAGACAAGACCAGGTGCAAGCAGCTCCGGCATGGAAAGATTGGAAAGGCTTCTCCTACAAGCCAAGGACTCTGCGAAGGAGGCAGCAGGGGCCAGACCCACCCTCCTTCCTTACACAGTGGAAAACAACAGATGAAAACACATTTGGAACAAGCTTTAGACCCTGAGAACTCAGACCGGGCAGGCCAGCAATCCATGAGTGGGTTGCACCCACTTCCCACCTAACAATGTCCAGACCACAGCACAAAGAGACGAAAGGGCCCCGGCTTCTCATCGCTGAGCTGGTGAGAGGGAGGGATTCCAGAAGGGCCAAGGAGGATAAGGTTTTCAGACAAGAGCACCAGAAAGCAGAGCAGCCTGGGCAACAGGCTGGAGACATCAGGACCCAAGCCTTCAACTAAATGTCATCAGCGCAGGCGTGTGTGACGACTACCACAGGCAGAGTGGAGTGAATCCCAGAACTCACAATGGGCTGGGAACAGTCTCTGTTCCCTTCACCAGGGAAACCTCCAAACTCCCAGGGCACCAGGTCATATCCTCAGATTCATGCAGCTTCTGTGGTCTGAAAAGGAAGTCTTAGGTTAAGGTGCTCTCTTGCCATCCAAAAGAAAAAGAAAAAAAAAAAAAAAGAAAAAATCCCAGAGGATCAAACTGTAAAAAAACCGCAGAGGATCAACCTGTTCCCACACAGCCCAACTGCAGTGTCCCAGAACAAAAATGCCCAAGCATATTTATAGGAGTACTAAACTATCCAGCACCCAAATTGGTAAAATTCTCAATGTCTGGCATCCGGCCAAGACTCACTAAGTGCGCAAAGCAGCAGAGAAGACCCAACACATGACTGGAAAAGATATGCAAAGGCTCCCTCCCGCGAGGCTGAGGCAGGAAGATCTGCAAGTCTGAGGTCAGCCTGAGCAAGAGTGAGTGACAGGCCAGCCTGGGCTACTACATGAGACTGTCTAAACAAACAACTACTCCTTAACTCATGGTAACTCTTACATTATGGTTCAAGACCCTGCAACACAGAGCCCCTCCAGCCCCACAAATGCACTTTAAAGCAATTCTCCAGCTCCATGCAAAAGACTGCTCTGTTGTTGTTGTTGGTATTATTGTTGCTATTATATTATTATTGTTGATGATGTTGCTGCTGTTGTTGTTATTCCAGTCATCCTAGTCACTAACAGTGTCATCCATTCCAAGAGTGGTGCTATCCACCTCGCTAATCTTCCAACACCATACCTATAACTTTACAAAGGTCACTGACATCCTTGGCCATTTTTACTGGTCTTAGCTGAGTGTGTTTCAACATTCCAGGGTCTCTTTTCATCTACTCTCAGACAATTCCAGTCCTCATGGCTAAAGTTCTGCCTATCAAAATTAGTTTATTAGTGACCACTATCTACAGATGTGGTCTCCTCCCTCTGCTGTCCTTTCTCCTCCTGTTCTTTCTTCAGCGGTGAATTAGTGACTTAATTCTTTAATTAGTGGAGAACACTCAGGCTGCCTTCCTGAGTTGGAAGGCACTCCCACTCCTCTTGGGTGACGTTCTCTTTAAGGTCTTATTAGGCCTATAGTAATCTAGAGAAGCAAGAACTCCATAGGCAGGCCCAAGCATCTCAAGGCTGTGTTTCTCAGTCAGCCATACTGTGTAGACAGGAGCAAACACAATCTGTCTTTCCTATGGATCTCCTTGCAAAGAGGAAACCCAAGAGAGCTGTCCAGACCAGGGGACAGGGAGCCACCACGAGCACCCTGCAGCAGTCTGCCTACACACCTTGTCACCTGCCATCATGTCGTCCTTCACACCATGTCGTCCAAGGGCAGTGGTCCTCAACCTCTCTAATGCTGCGACCCTTTAATACAGTTCCTCATGCTGTGGTGACCCCAACCATAAAATTATTTTTGTTCCTACCTCACAACTGTAATTTTGCTACTGTTATGAAGCATAATGTAAATATCTGATATTTCCGATGGTCTTTGGCGACCTCTGTGAAAGGGTCATTTAACCCCCAAAGGGGCTGTGACCCACAGGTTGAGAACCACTGTCCTAGGGATTAGAACAACCCAGAGGCTTTGGCTTCTTTTGTTTCAACACATCTTTTGTTTAAACAAAGACTTATTCCTTAGGTATCTGCAACACTCCAGGCTTGGCTTTGCAACCACGTACAGCTTCTGAACTTCACACCACCCTAGGGAGGAGGTACAGGCAGGTGTCATTAGTCTTAATTCAGAGGTAAGAATGTGAGGTAAGCTGGTGCCTCTATGTGAGTGGGAATAAAAGCGGGGTAAGAGCATCAGGTCACACAGCGAATGAAAGGTGGAGCCAGAACTTGAATTTGGGACTCCCAGAAGTGGGACTATCAGACCAGCTCTCACTTGATAATAATCACGGCACTAAACTGGCCAGTGTGGTAAGTAGTAATGTCCCCAGGTCTCCTGAACCAGTGCCCATAATTCCCCCACTGAGGGTGTTTCTTTGCAATCCCATTTAGTGAGTTCCTATAAAATCCGGGGAGGGGGGTGGAGGGGCGGCTTTACCTAGATTTGTACCTCTCCTCCAAGCCAAGGTGACAGGGTAGCATCAGGCAGGCACAAGCTGCCACACTAATTCCATCCTGCCATCCTCACAAGCTACCTTCAAGGGCATTTCCATGAAGCCTGATTGTGCAGAAGGCTCATTCTCTGTGAAAGAACAGGCTGGGAAGTGACTGCCCCTGGGCCAGAGCAGACACAGCAGAATGGGTCCCTCCCCCCTTACTGCTGTGGCACGGGGTGGAAACTGGGTCAGAGAGAGCTGGCCCATTCATTTAATCCAAGCTCCCCCTCTCCATTCAGCTTTTAGTCTTCAGAGCTTTCAGTCCAAGGAAGCACTATTTCCTCTGAAAAATAAACAAAATAAATTAAGCCCATGCT
Organism: Peromyscus aztecus; assembly: GCA_902168405.1. NCBI lineage: Eukaryota > Metazoa > Chordata > Mammalia > Rodentia > Cricetidae > Peromyscus > Peromyscus aztecus. The sequence goes on along the minus strand of CABHPQ010173956.1, from coordinate 70,574 downwards.
CTTTGATCTGGGGCTTTTGTGTGGCTGATGGACTGAACAGAAGCAATCTGCTGTCTTCCTGGGCATCTCAGCTACAGTGCAAAAATTCTGATGTGGCTTCAGGAGGCAGAAAGCCAGCTTCCAGCCACCTGCCTAGCACCCCGGTTGAATGGAGCATGGCTTAGGATAAGGGTCTTTACCACCCACTCACTCACCTAGGCAAGAGGAGCCTGCATGAAGCAAACCGAGGGGAGTTAGGGTGTCAGAGCCTACGATATGGTTCTCACTGGGTTTCAGCTATGTCTGTCTGAATTTGCTTTCCTTGTTCCCACCCACGCCCAAGGCTTTTGTGTGGGTACTAGTCCCATCTGACAGACTTTCTCTCAGGACCCTAGAAAGAAATATCATCATTTTCTCATCTGTCACATCTCCCAGTTCCCTCTGAGACCTTCCCTTTCTAAAGGAGCTCGTATCTCCACCCTCACTGTTCTCTCCCATCAATCTATTCTATCTTCTCGGACCGTGCGATGATCAGGAAGCATGTGTTCACACGTCTTTTTCCTCCTTCACGTTCTGATGCTGTCCCTTGACCCATGAGTGAGGACAGAGGATATCTTGATCAGCACTGTACTCCTCGCAATTAGCAAAACCCCTTACAAATGCAAGTGCAGAGTCTACTGAGGAAAGGAGACTGAAGAAAAACGCAGCTGTTTCCAGAGCCAGACCCACCTGCAGAGATGGTGGTCCCAGCAGCTTCCTCTACAGCCAGTCTACACTAATTGGTGAACTCCAAGTTTAGTGAGAGACCGTGTCTCAAAAGTAAGGTTGAAAGAGGATAAGGGAGACACCAGTGTTGACCTCAGTCTTCTACACACACGTACACAAGTACATGCAGACAGACACATGTACATGGACAAATCCATGAACAAGCACATAGGTAAATAAATATTAAGTGCCTAAGAAACCCAGGAAGTAGGAAGGGACTGAAATGTCACAGCCCTTTGGTGGTTAATCTTTACTGTCAATGAGATTGGATTGAGAGACACTTAGGTAGTGGGTAAAGAACCCTTCTGGCTGTACCTGGGAGGTTACCTCTATGACAATTAGATCCTCAAGGCACTGTTGTAATGGATAGATTTATGATATGACGTCATATTGAGAGGTAGGATGCGGGACTTAGTCAGAGGAAGTAGGCCACTGGGTGGGTGTCCTTGGAGACAGTATCTTGCTCTGGCCTCCTCTTGTTTTGTGCTCCCTTTAACTGCTTCCTGACCACCATGGTGTGAACCACCCTGCTCCTCTCCTCCCTCCCTGCCATGCTGCACTCAAAGCTCTGAGCAACCATGAGCCCAAATCTGTCTGTCTTTATGACAGCTCTTCTTTAGTATTCCTTCACGTCAGTGCAAACGCTGAACGTAGCCCACCCTCAACCCCGATGTGATTCCAAAAGCACTGCTACCTTTTAAGGGCTTCATAATCACCATCTTAAAGAGCTGTCAGCTGACTCTGTGGACAAGGGAGATGAATGTGAGGCCCCTGAGCAGCTACAGACCAAATCATCCCACGCCTTTGAAACTGCAGCCTGGGGAAACTGACTCCAGTTCTTAGTGGGGAGCTCATGCTAGCTGCCATGTATTTTCTGCTAAAAGGACCAGAGGATGAAGACAGGACACCCTGTCCCGGGTAAAGAGAGACAGGAAAGCTGGGCGTGTGGCATTAAACATGCACACTGCATTCTTTGAGTTATGCAGGGGCTTCCTGTACCCAGAGAGAAAGCAGCTGACTGACACTACCCGGAGGGTCCCCCTGTGGGTCATTCCATTCTCACTGGTTCTGGCTTGTCTGTCACTAATAGACCCACCAATGAGCGACCTTGTTCCTCCCCACCATTCTTTAAGGCAGGCAGGGCAGTCACCAGGGTGGGGTGTGGGTAGGACTCTTGTTCCTGAGAACTGGGACACAGAAAAGTATCCCAAAGCCACACAGTCACACAGAGAGCTGAGGTTAGAACTCTGACTGTGCATAGAAGAATTTCAACTACCCACCTACGGCTTGCACACACGGGCAAACACAACCCTCAACACCAGGCTAGATTGAATTCCCCTAGATGAGGACAAGATGAGAATATCATTATAAATTGAATTATGAAGTATTGACATTCAGCTATTTTTAGGCTTCAGGAATGGAAGTTTCATATGGTGTGAATGAGTAGTTTTTTGGATGGCTTTCCTAGGCTAGAAAACAGAACAGGAGATAGAAATGGAGGGCAGAGAAGCCCATGCAAGGCTTGTTAACAGTCAGGACATGGCTGCAAATGATCAAGGCTCAGTCACACGGGGGACCTCTGGGAGACAAGACCAAATGACACACTTGAAAAATATCCAGTTCTGAGACCTATGAGATGGCTCAGAGCACAAATATACCTGCAAAAAAAACCCCTGACAACCCAAGTTCGATACCTGAGACCCATGTGGTCTGCCTAGAAAACCAACTCCTTCCTGCAAGTTGTCTTTTGACCTCTGACCTCCACATGCATGTCATGTATGTATGAGTTCCAATCCAGCCAGGGTTACATAGTGAGCCCCTATCTCAACAAAATATGCAAACAAGAAACTCAGTTCCTCAGTCACCCTTGTCACATCTCCACATACGGCTGGTGTCTACCGTACTGGAAAGCACAGCTTAGGGACATCTCCAGCGAAGTTCCATGGGCAGGGCCAGTGTAGGGTGAAGTCTTTCAGAACTGCACCCTTGGGGAGGGGCGTGATAAATTTATATTCCCACAGAGGTCTATGTCACTGGCGAGGGCTGCTTCTGGTCCTGCTCAGTAGCTCACACAGGGAGAGGCAAGGCACCAAGGGAGCCACTGTCGGGGAGAGGAATGGCGAGTGCTGGGGAACATAGAGAGATAGTTGCTTCAGGTACCCACCCTTTGGCACATGATGGCTGCTTGTGTCAAGGTCCCTGTGGGAGCACCTATTTCTAGAGCTCCTGTCCACAGGAAATGTGGGCCCAGAATCTTCTGAACATCAAGGAGTCATGCTCTCTGACACAACACACGTGGGGAAAGGCACAGGCAGGGCTTCGAAGCATTTATGATCTGAGGCAGGACACAAACTATAGCCTTTGATAACCACAAACACTGAGCAAAAAGCTAAGTTAGGAACTCCAGTAAAGCCTTTGGGAACTACGGCATTTCTGTGTTGCCTCTAAGAACTGCCTAGAGAGTCAGTGGCCCAGAGGGACCGAGTATCCGCATCGAGCAGGCTGATCCCTGAATAGCCATGTTCCTGTTGAGACAAGGCCTTTAGAAGCACCGCCCTGGTCACAAAGCTGGCGAGGTTGAGGAAGTCTTGTGGGACCAGCACTCAAGCATGGCTTCCATTCCTCGACTGGCTCAGCATAACACTGAGCCTCCAGAGACTCTCGAGTCTGGAAGCCTGAGCTCATACCCCATCTCCTACATCTGGTGTGGCTTAAGTGTAGTCTCAGGTATATTATCTGATGCAGCCTGGGTTTCTTCATCTGTAAAATGGGTAGAAGATCTACACTTGCATAGCAGGGCCATGGTTTGCATTCGGTGAGTCCATGTTCATAAAGCTCTTAGAGCAAGATGACAAGGTTTTCCAAAACAGGCCAGACTAACTATTTTAGGCATGGTAGGCCAACTTGGTCACAATGTTTCAGTTTTGCTATTATCATAGTCTCAAAGTAGTCATAGATAATATATTTCTTGAAAAATAGGCATGATTATAGCTTCAATATGAAATGTTCCTCCACAGGTCATGTGTGGAAGCCTTGGTCCCCAGCTCTGGTGCACTTTGGGAAGTCGCAGGAAGTACTTAGGATGTGAGGCCCCATTGGAAGAAGCAGGGCCCTGAGGACATACCTTTGAAGGGTATATCTGAGCCCTGGCCTCCTCTTTGCTCCTGGTTACTAGGAAGTTATCAGCTTTTCTCCTCCACTCCCTTCCATGGTGATGATCTGCCCCACCCCAGTCCAGAAACAATGGAGCCTGCTAACCTAGACTGGAATACCTCAAACTGCGAGCCAAGGTAACCTTCCTCCTTTGAGTTGTTTCCTCTGGCATCTAGTCAGAGGGATGAAAAGTCGACCAATGCAGGCATACACATTTCAATAAAACTTTATTTACACATCAGGCAGTGGGCCCCATTTGCTATTAGGGCCAAGAGTTTGCTAACCCCTTACCACAATGCCTATTGTCCATTGAGTGTTACATGAATGCTTGTCAAAGGAATACAGTATATTGTGGTATCCTGCTTCTCAGACTCTGCCTGCACTGTTCCCTTTGCCTCCTGCTCCGATTAGAAATGAAGCCTTTCTAGACCCATTGTTAGCCATACCCCAGAGCACTGTGCTTGCTGTACGCAGCCCCCGCCTGCTATGTGTGGGTGATTTCTTCCATAGTAGAACTCTGGTTGTCATTGGAGGGTCCAGAGATTATTACAGTGTCTTCACTGTACCAACAGGAGAGCCAGACCCTGAGGAGTCAAGTGACCCTGGTCTCAAGGTCACACAGCAAAGACAAAAACAGAATCAGTGCAGGTGTCCTAATTCTTAATCCGGTGTAGCTTTCCACTTCACAAAGCTTCCATATTAGAAGGGAGAAGGCACCAATCCCCCAGCAGTGTGAACTCCCTCTCCACTATTTGTCCATTCCCAGGGATATCCCACCATTAGCTTAGCTTCTCACTCACCTCCTGCCTCAGCTTTTCTGCAGTTGTCAAGCGCTTTTAAGGCTTATCCCCTACATTGCACAGACCTGGGTCACTTTTGGATCTGTTATGGGTTGTGTGCTCCCTGGTGTGTGCTGAATCAAGTTGGTTTTCGTCTGTGTGCACTCTCTTTCCTTTCCACTGAGTCCCAAGGAGACTCAAACAGAAACAGTCCTGAGGGAATGGGTGTCCTAGTCTGTCCTGTGGCCAAGTAATCTTGGGTGGATTCCAGAGAACCTATAGGTTGGAGATGCAGTCCCACCACTAAGGGGACACTTCACAATCCCAGTACACTATGCCCACAGATACATAATATCACATAAGCATGTGCATCCAGACTCACACAAACATGCACATACATGTTTGCACATGGTTGTACAACACATAGGCAGCTGCAAACACAAATTCACAGGCACACACACATACACACAGTCACATAGACTCATATGGGCACACAAACTCATTGATACACATATATAAGCACATGCACACACATGTTCACAGCACATAAACATACACACACACACTAGGGAATACATAGACATGTACACATATAAACATAAATATGTACAATCATACACATATATGCACACAGAAGCATTCAAACACACACGTTCACATATATACCTCTACATGAGTAACAAACTCATAGGGGCTCATGCATACCTATCCACACACATGCACAGTCATAACACTTTCACACACACTCACTTACTGTACCTTGTTTTTAGCCTTTCCCTTGCAGACAGATACGTCATGCTTTTCTAGAAAGAAATACAAGGTCCCCAAGAAAGAAACTGGATCCTGCTCACTCTCCAGGGCTTTGTACCACCCACAGCATCCTTCTTGGTACCATGAGCTCATCTGGTACTCAAAACTAATCAGCAGGGCTGTCACCTCCTTGGCCTTAGGTCTGTGGAAAGCATGTAGTTAAGATGTCTGGGATTCCAAGCAACTATCCTGGGCCCTACCCATAATGGCCTTCTCCTGCGCAGCCTAGCTTGGGAGCCTCAGCCTCTTGGCAGAGTGTTGCTCACTAACACCTCTACCGGAAGTGGGAGAACCATGATGAAATTCAAACCAAGTCATTTGGCCATTTGCCTGGAGCTAGAGTCAAAAGGTCTCCTGGGCTGGCAAGGGCATGGCAGAAACTACTGGCTAATGTGGCCCTGGCCCTGGCCCAGCACACTGCATTTCTCCACAAATAAAAACCACGAGCCAGGACCTCACTTCTACCTGAGACTGACATGGGTCGTGGCCCCCACCCAGCTTCCTTTCAGAGCACCATCTTGCCCAACAGTGAAGAATCCCACGTGGCCAGAGGAGATTCTCATTTTCATTGACTTCCCCAATTCAGCAGAGAAGTGCATACTGTACCACCCTGACCTGGTCCCGTACCACCCTGGGCCTCAGTTCCTTTCAAATGCACAAAACAGGGTGGGGCAGGGGGCAAACTCTCCATCTTCACCACTAAGAACACAATGCCAAGGAGAAGGACTCCAACTGACCTTCTTCCCAAGAGATGGGACCAGGAAAGGTGCAACGTACAGAAGCCCGAGGAAGAACATTCTCTGGCAGTGTCTCCCCAGTGACCACAGAGGAGTCGCTCTGCAAGTTAAGTAATTGATGGAGCACTCTCTAAAAATACAAAGTAGGTTAGCACTCCGGGTGGTTCACTGCTCCAAGAGAGTTAATTCAGGCACTCAATTCTCCATGGAGAGAGAACTATGAGCCCAGAGCAGCAGACTTCTGGGCTGGGGGCTTCACCCAAATCCGCTGAACTGTTTCAAGATGGAACAGGCAGAATAAACATGGAAAAGGTGAGATGTAGCTGGAAGGGCATGTGAGGTGGAAGCTCCTAGAACCTGTGTCAAAACTACAAGCTTCTTGGGCCCCACCCCAGACCACCTAAACACGCATTTCCCAAGAGCGTAAGAGATTCTGTTCAAGGTTGAGGAAACACAAGTTAAGGAAGAGTCCACACACCATATTCAAGTTTAGCTGTTCCCACCCAATGCAGTATGGTTCCATGAGAACAGCTGGACCTTTCTGGGTGCCGGGCTGGGGGTTGACTGATCCTTGTTCCTCTCTCATGAGTTCTGGAAATCTTGAGCCCAGTCCTTTGTCTTCAAGCCCTTAGTCTAGCAGAAGGAACTTAAAGAAGATTTCTATTCATGAGGATTCTGGGGTACAGGGAAGCAGGAGCACACAGATCCTTGAAGGACACACTGCCGTTAGGAAGAAGCCTCCTGATTTCATTTTAATCCTTAATGTCTCTCAATTTTAAAAAGTAAAATAACAAGGACAGCTTCTTGTTAACAAGGAAGGAGTGAATCTGAGTCAAGTCGGAGCCTCATATCCAGAAATCCAGGGTTGGCACGGTCCCTGAATACAGGCACCTCAATGATCACGACTGTTTTCCCATTTGAGTTATGAGTTTTTTTGAGGCTTAGATGGGTGAAGTGAGTAGGTCAATGTCATACATCCAGCGAGAAGCAGAGATAGAAGAAGCTGCCAGCTCCCACCTTCTATACAAACTCTCTTCTTTATTTGGGGTGCTTGTGCCCTTGACAGCCAACCCAGATTAGTACAAGAAAGTAAAGGCCATTCTAACAGTGGTCTGAGTGCTTATCTTGACATAACTGAGGTAAGCCTGCCATGGGAGAAAATAACACCACAGAGTTTAGACAAAACATTGCTAAATGATTGGCTACCTCATCAAATCCATTGCTGTCCTCTCTGAGATTCAGGGCCTGAGATGTCCCATGACCAGCCTCCCACTGAGAATTGTAGTTGCCTATAAAATGCAAGACCAGAGAATCAAAGAGCAAAGGCAGACAGGCACTTCAGCCAACCTCTTGAACAAACCGTTCTCAGCCATCTATTGTGTAGCTATGTCCTCCAAGCTGAAACATTCTCTCCTGGATAGAGGTTTCTTAAGACTCAAGAAGTAAATGAAACTCACAAGTCTCAGAAGTTCCTAAAATGAACAAGATTCACAAAGCCCCTCCCCAAGGTTATATAAGCATTATTGCTGCATAGAGAAAGAACCTCTGAGCAGGCAAGTTGTATAAGAAATTCCAGGGATGTAAATTTTATGAGTTGTCATTCATCCTGGGGTAGAGTTTGGATGTCTGGGTATTATGGGTGTCTTTTAATCATCCATGCTCCTTTAGAATCTCAATAAACTCACTGGTTCCCTAATCAAGACTTGGATAGAATTGTTTATTTGGTCTGTCATTGGTGCCCTATCTAGCATGAATAGATGTCCATTGACCTCTCCACAAGGAAACACACACATTATTAGTAATTCAGGTATTAAGTTCTAAGAAGGCCAGACCTGGGTCTTCCTCAGCATCTACCCAGGGACCAAAGGCATCATCTCTGGTGACACCCAGAGTATCAGCAAGAGCTCTGTCCAAGCCAAGACTATCACTGATTTTCTAGAGAGCTGATAACAAACAAACCTTGAGAAGGGCTCTTCAGTCTGGAGGTTCAACTACATAGAAGATTCTAGTCCCTCCCCAGAAGCACTGGTCTACCCACAGCTGAAGGAATGTTAATCCTAGCAGAGAGACATTCTTGCTATACCCTCCCTTTGGAGTACAGGATGGCACCATCCATCTCTGGAGTCACTTTGTTTTCAGGATTTTAGAAGGGGCCAGAGTATCATGGGACTACTTGGGATTTTGGAGTTCTAGAAGCTTGAGTTTGAATGTGGGTGCTGCTACTTCCTAGCTGTGCTCACTTTGGTTGAACCACTTACGCATACTGACCTTCTCTTTGTTTATCTGGAAAACTGTGACAAAAGTGTCAGACTCAGAAAGCTACAGGGAGAATTAAGTAAGATACCATACATGAAGCCTTTGTTGGCTCCAAGTAAACAGCAGGCATCTAATGAATATTGGCTCCTTACCCACATGTGAAACAAAAACAAACTATCTGAAGAGCGTTCTTTGCCCTCACACACTATGCTAAAAGGGTGGACCAGTCCAGACAAATTCCCAGTTCCATAACTCAGCTCCACTGCACAATCATTAGGGTACTATACTGTTGCTGAGATACGGTGTTCCCTGGGGCTAGGCAGTCCATACCCTTCCTGAACCTCTGGTCATGCCCATGGGATGCTGAAAGAGAAAGGACAGACCCAAATCCAGCTGAACGGGCAGCATAATTTAAAACACGTTTCCCAATAAGATATTCATACCCGGCAGGGATATGCCTTGGTCAAATGAAGCAACAGGAATTCACACATAGTGACTGAAGCTGCTGGAGCTAGAGACCAGACAAATCATGTGGTCCACAAATGCATCTGTTCATCTTTAGCCTTCACCTTCCTACACCCTTGAGCTTTCTGTTTTTGCATCTCACTGTCCAGATTGGGCTCTACACTCCACTTTCTTTCTTTCCCCATGTCTTCCTAATGAGACAGTAAGAACACTAGGATCCTCATGAGCTGATCATGCCATGTAATGAGAGCCTGGGTAGGCATCTGCTCCATGCTAAGCAGCTAGGGACACCACCCAAATCTCCAAAAACCTTTTTTTTTCCCTGCTGCACATCAAGACTGGCAGGACCACCCATGCTCAGCTATTATATTATCAGTATATTACATTATATGTCAAACTATAAAATAAATTCCAAGAAAGGGTTGCTGTATCTCATAACTACCAAAGGCTTCTCTAGTCATAGGAAGGTTCTTGTGAGAACTGAATCTAGCTGGTTAAGACAGTAGGGTCCAGACAGGTGAGAGAACAGGGAGAATATTAGTTCATAAACACTCCTTGCAAGAGTTCTCGGCACACTCGGATGGATGCCCATTCACAGTGTTGAAAACTGTCTGGCGGTGCAGTTATGGCATGATGATGTCCAAGAGAACTAGACGTTATCATCTTGGATTGGAAAGGCCAGAGAAGGTGTAGCTAGAGTTTTCCTGCCTGGCCCACGGTCAGGACAAATCTCTCTCACCCGCCAGTCCCACAGCCGCTCAGACCCAACCAAGTAAACACAGAGACTTATATTGCTTACAAACTGTATGGCCGTGGCAGGCTTCTTATTAACTGTTCTTATATCTTAAATTAATCCATTTCTATAAATCTATACCTTGCCACGCGGCTCGTGGCTTACCGGCATCTTCACATGCTTCTTGTCATGGTGGCGGCTGGCAGTGTCTCCCCCACTCAGCTTCCTGTTCTCTTAATTCTCCTCTCTGTTAGTCCCGCCTATACTTCCTGCCTGGCCACTGGCCAATCAGTGTTTTATTTATTGACCAATCAGAGCAATTTGACATACAGACCATCCCACAGCAAGAAGGTGAAACCTAAATCACAGAAACACAAGTTAAAAAAAAAAAAGACGGGAAAAGGGGGAGAGAGAGAGAGGAATGGAGGAGAGGAGATTAGCACACAAAAAAGAAGAAGGAAAAAGATGGGAATCTATGCCCTGGAGAGTCCATCTGGAAGAACAAAGACTTCAAGGGGACCTCTAGTCCAGCCTGGGAAAGGCACCAGTTATAAAGGCAGGCCACCTCTATTTGACATACACCACCTCCAGCGCTTGTGGCCTTATCTACCCATCCATTTAAAAGCATCATCCACTCCAGATGCTTCCCAGAGGCCTCCACTCAGCACATGTGTCAGCTTTCATCTGCATTCCCAGCTTATGGCCACACTGCTGGCAGGCCAGGCTTCACACCAAATGAGTAGATTTCAGTCCCTCACTACCAGCTGCACTTGCACACAAAGGAAAATCTGTCTCCAAAGTCATCATCTACAATCAGGTTGGCTGAGCAATTCATTGGGGGTGGAGTCCTAGCCACCATGGGATAATTCAACAGGATCCCAGGTATGCCAATTTAGTTTGACTTAATCCCCAGCCTTATAATCCAGTAGCAGAACTCTCCAATGCAGCAGTGGACATATGTGGACATCTAGAGCCACTGAAGACCATAAAGGTCATCTCCACATCAGAGCCTTCATTTGCCCAGAGGGACAGTCAGCTTGAAGTACTGAGGCCTCTCCATGGTCACCACTGCTGCCTGGCAAGGTCAAGGTAAGTGACCAAGTATCAGTCATCAGAGATAAGAGTGTAAGGGAGTCCAAAGGGTTGAGAAACGTCACCCTAAGTGGCAAAGAGGCACAAAAAGGCCCTGGCCAAGTTCTATATCCATACAAGCCTCGCTGACCTTGAAATCAGCCCTGCTGAGGCTGGAAACGAAGCCACAGGTATTTGCCCATGGAATGGAAGAAAGACAGCCCAGCCCACCAAATGCAATCTGTTATGGGGCTCATCCTGGCCCTCCGGGAACAACTACTAGGTTTACACAGTAAACCTCACACACACACAGCACACTGTCTGCAGACTAAAAGCGGCAATTATCCCCTAAAGACTACATTACCGTTGTGTGTCAGTTTGGGGTTTTTTGTTTGTTTGTTTTCAAAGAGCCCATTTATTTAACCATGTAAACACCAGAATAGGTCATGCAACTTGAGAAAGTCTGCTTTTGGCATTTCTTCCTCTTTTAACACTGTAAAGAATCAGGAGATTCTGCAGCCTGGACTGCCTGACTTCTAATCCTGGGCGACAGCTGACAAATTGCTTAGCCTCTCTGCCTTGTTATGTCAGTACTGAAAACTCACAAGGAAGTCCTACCCCCTCCCCTCCCCATATACACAGTATATGTCCAAACGTGGCTGTATCCAGAGATCGGATCTTCGTGAAGAGGTTGAAAAGTCAAAATGAGGTTGTTAGGGTGGGCTCTAATCCAACATCACTGGGATCCTTGTAGAAAGAGAAATCAGGGCACAGAGTTGCACAAAAAGATGGCGTCTAACCCAGGCGCAAGGGAGTTGTAGCAGGTGCCCCCTCACAGCCCTCAGCAGGAACCCTTCTCCGCTGACACTGACCTCCAGCCTGCAGAACTGTAAGGAAGTCAGTTGTGCCATGTAAGTCCCTCACCTCCAGTCCTGTGTTGTTCAGGCCTAGCAATACCTGCAACCTCCACAGTAGCCACAAGTCCCCACAGTGCACCCTCCTCGCAGAAATGGTGGCAATATGCACTCCCTATGATCTTATTTCTAATGAGACTTCCCCTGCCTGGGTCCCTGCACACAGTCTCTCTTACTCTCCTTGGTCAAGAAGGGCAGGTAACACCACATAACGCCACAGCATAGCACGGGCCAGGAAAATCACCAAGCCCTTCTCAAGCCTCTTCCCTCCCCACCCTTCACCCGAAATGTCTCAGAACCAAAGGATGTGACTTCCCACCCTGCAACTACTCACTCTGCTCCTAGCTGTAGGACTTACATACATGCTTCACATCTGATGCCTTCCAAGGGCCAACAATGTCCCCTGCACATCATCAGGTTAGCAATTTTAGATGTCTCCAGAGGCAACTGACAGACTGGGCTATCCAGGTCTTCCAATTCATGGAAATTAGAAGCCTCCCCACAGTGACTTGGAGAAGGAAGCCTTCCCTAAGAGTTCCTGTGAGAACTGAGAGCTGCAACCCATATGAGTGGCTCCCTGGCTACCCCAGGCCAACACAGCCTAGAGACAGCGCCGTACCTGTGTCTTATTGAAAAATTTGTCTTACACAGAGTCCTGACCATGAGAGTTGACAGAGAGGACTCCTTGGGAACCAGAATGAGTTTACTGGAGGTCACAGGAAAGTCCCAGGGCTGTGTGCAGTTAGGAACAACTGCCCTAGGAACAGCTGGGAACAGGCCTGTGGAGGGAGGGGCACAAAGACTTTTGGAAGGCAATGAGGTCTGGACATATCAGCCTCAAACACAGATGTTGGCTAAACTGAAACCCCAGCACTTTGCTGCCTCAGCAAATAGGAGGGCCTGGGCAACCATGGCTCCTTCCCAAACGGCATGGCACTGGTAACCACAGTTGAGGTCATTCAGACAGCACCCAGAAAGCAGAGCCACTCTGACTCAGGAAAGCATTTTAATTTGTTAATGCATTATCCTGATGCTGGGGAGGGGGAGTGGATGACAAGTCATGATGGATGTGATGCCCAAAGCTGGCCACAGAAGCCAGGAAGTAGCTAAGGACTCTTTAGTGTCTCTGCATCTATGGCAAGGAGCCGCTCAGCATTCTTTTTTTAATTTTAATCAGCTAATAGCAAACCAAGACCCAAGGATGCTGCCAAGAGCCTCTTGTCTCACCAGCCATGCTCATCAGGAAGGCAAGGCTTGGGTGCTACTTGCATCTCTGGCGCCTGGCTTCCAGCTCTCTGAACATCTTTTGGAGGGAAGAAGGATTGGGGCCCAGGCAGAAACCCAGCTAGAGGGAGGTACAAAAGAAAAGCACGTAAAGTCCGTGTCTTCTGTGGCCAAGGTGGGGAGGGCCACAGCAACGGAAATGTGTTCATGATTGCCCCATGCCTGCAGATAGCTCACACCAGACCACAGACAGTGAGGACAGAGGGGCCTAGAACCATCTCCCATGCTGTCCATGACCCAGCAATAATAACTGTTGAACAAACTAGAGAGGTGGCCCCAGGATAGTGATGTTGAAGTCGCTCGCTGTGTACTGCGAAGGAAAGGTGTGGCACCACCACCCACAGGGAAGTGTCATGTGAAGGAAAGGCAGGTCCTAGATGAGCTGAAGCCCAGGAATGCACACCAAAGGCTACCACCATGACCCAAGCACAAAGTTACTGAGGAAGGGAGTCTGTCCCATGGGAGGCTGTACCATGAGTCTCCTCAGGACCTTGCCAGCTCTCAAAGGTCCCCTGTGAAGAGAAAAAAACCACTAGTTCCCACGTTTCCTTTTAGCTGTAAGCAGGGCCGAAGAGTAGAAAGTAGCCTCTTCACACTAATCCTGCTCATACTGAATGAGCCGATTAATCATGTTCAAAAGCCCGTCCACTGGACCTGCCACCTCACTGGGGTCTAACTTGGGAAACTCTCATCGCATCTGAAGTGATCATGTTTCTCTAGAAGAGCCACCAAAAGCTACTTCCCAAGAAATGTGATTTTTAGGTCCTTGTTTTGTCCCCAAACTTGGATTCTCCTACTTTGTTTCTTAAAATAATCTAAGCATGGCTACGCTAGCTGACAAGAGATGGGAACACCACTGTGTTGGCTGAGGTGGCAAGAGGGCTTACCTGCCCCAGAAATAGCCCTGGCTTGGCTACAGGTATACATCACATATACATACTAAACACTCCTCATCTATACCATACACACATGCATACCACACACATACTATGTACCCTTCACCCACATCACATACACACATATGTACTCCATACACATACATCCCCCCACTTCACAAATATACACAGCCAACATTATATATTATACATACACACTATACATACTTCCTCCATATACATTCCACACAGTGCATCACATGAACACACACACCACCTATATACCACAGACATTATACACACTTTGCAAACATACACACCCCTTCACACATTATACATACTTCATCCATATACACACTACTGACACACATACATATACCACATATATTATATATATTCACATACTATAAACACATATGTCTTGCACATATTCAAAACACGCATTGTGTATTTTACAACTTTATCCCTATACACTCTATACATGAATATCATGTATGTACACAGCACCCATACCACATACAAATACTTTTATACCATACACATAGAATTATACATATACCATACGTGCCAAGATCACAGGTATCTCTCTCTCTCTCTCTCTCTCTCTCTCTCTCTCTCACACACACACACACACACACACACACACACACACACACTGTTCTCTTGCCTTTAGGAGAAACAGGAAACTTTGGAAAACAGCAGAGGAAACAAGAGTCTGGACAGTTAGCTGAGAGTCCCGGAACATCTCCTCAGGAACCTTCTAGAGCCCAGCTTCCCTGCATCGGAGACCTACCCTATCTCTTTTTGTCCCACAACTGTACAGGCAAAGGCAGCTTCCCAGTGGTTCACTCCAAATCAGTGGGTCACTCCAGAATCCCGAGTCAGCCACAGGCCTCATCCAGGTTCCTTCTTAAGACAGCAAGGGAGGAAAGCAGAACCCGGGGACCCACACTGTGAAGACTTGCTCAAGCTCTCATGATGGTCAAAGAGCACTCCTACTCAGGATGGCAGAGATGCTGCGGCCACTGTGATCTAGGGGATCCATCTTTGCATATGATCTACTCCAGGATCACCCTTCGAACATAGGCTCTGTGCAGAAAGTCCTCGCTCTTGGGCTGAGGAAAGCAAGGTCCTCAAACCAAACCCGCTTCCCAGAGATGGCTACACTGGAGTGCTGTGGCCTATCTCCTCCCCTTGCTGTGGCCTGACTGGGGTCACCAGGTAGGCAGAGGGTTGCTGCTCACAGTGGGGAGGACGGACCTTGCCATCAGTACCCAGCCTTCACCTCTGTTCTTCCACGCCCCCAGCAGGTGACTGCAAGGTCAGACGAAACTAGGTTCCCAAAAGACCCTCAACTAAGACTGCTGATGTCAGCCAACCAAGTTCCACCTCTGCACAGAGCAACAGCTGTCAGCAGAACTGACACTTGCTGTTCCCAGAATGGGACCTTCATGTCCCTCAAGACACAGGAGGCCAGGTGGTCCTGCAATTTCCTCCTAGACTTCGAAGGCCAAGAGTAGCAGTGGCCCTGGCCTCCAGGTCAGAAGAGTCTCAGGTGGTGCAAGCTGTCCAAGGGGCATCCAGCAAGGATGGATCTAGAAAGAGACAATGATCTGCTTCCCAGTAGAACCTGACTCGTAAGAAAGGATGTCAGGGTACAAAGAGTTGGATGGTCTCTCAGTGGGGCACCAGGTACAAGCATTTGGATGATTGGTTGGCATGACCTTTCAAATCCCTTCCAACCTTGAAAGCCTCTGGTTCAACAGAGAGAATAAGAAAGCCACTAGAGACATCCAGTCACCTGCCTGCCAGGCTTTCCTCTGGGCCTAAAAATAAGTTTTCCAGAGCCCTGATCCAAATTAGCCCCTTAATAACACACCACTGTGGCTATAAATATGTGTCTTTGAGGGCCAGCTAATATAATTATCTTAATCAGTTATACTCGCTAGAAGGACCACCAGCTCCCTCCTTGGCCTTGACTAAACAAACTGTCTCCTCCTTGCCGCAGCAGAGCTGATCCTTGGAACAGTTACAGGGATGAAGGTGGGTTACATGAGCAGTCCTTCACCCTGCCCCACCCAGTCCCAATAACCTCATGACTTTCATTTTATGCTGAGGTCTCACAGTATCTCCTGATCTCTCATCAAGACTTCCAAAAGAAGACAGGGACACAATTGCCCACTATCTACAGGAGAAGCAAGAGCATCAGACCCAGGGAAGTGTGAGAATGTGTGATGGATTCTGCTGGGTTCACCTAGGACCCTAGAGGAGGTGTGCATTTGAAGGCAGGCCCTTTAAAGGGGTGATTAATTCCAATGAGGTCATTGGATGGGTCTTACTCCAACACAACCAGTATCCTTATAAGAAGCCACATGCAGGTCAAAGAGCAGGAAAGATAGAGGACAGCCACCTGAAAGCCAAGGAGAGTGGCCAACTGTGCCTGGACCTGGATCTTCTACTTCCAACCCCCGTGACTGTGCAGCCACAGAAGTCTATGTTTGAGGAACCACCACCATGCACATTGGTGGCGTCTGTTAAGGCAGCCTTGGCACACCCACATAGGGTAAGGGTGCATATTTCATCAAGGGGTTTCCACTTCTCCCTTTCCCTCTTTTAAAGACAGCACCAGCCAAGCCAAATAGAGCCCTGGTGCTCCCTGAGCTTTGTATGTGACTCTCTGAGGTGATTCCAAGGAAAAGAGGACTCAGGGGGCTAGAGAAGAAAGGTCACTGTACCCCAGTCAGGAGAGCTGGTGGGTACACCAGGTTGGTGGTCCATAAAACAAATGTCATCTTGGCCCCCATTACCTCACCAGTTTGCTGGAACACTTGACCCAAATGACCTCCAACAGGACCTCCCCTGCTTCTAGTTCTAAGGCTTGAAGACTTGGTAGCAAGGAGCAGCTGTGACACATGAGCCTGGATAGGAGACACCCAAGAGAGTGAGACACAGATAGGCCATGTGGCTTCACTACCGTTTCTAAGACCTAGGAGTGCCAGCTCACTGCCTGGCTGTGTCCCCAAAGTACATGTGTGAATGAGCTGACAAGAAGGCCAGAGTTATATAACAGTAAAGCAACCTTGTCCATTGTGAGTGGACAAGGAGGAGGGGCAGGTGTCTAGTGGCTTCTTGGGGCTGACACCACATCTGGCAGTGTCCCCAGCAAGGCAGAATAAGCCTTCAGATGAAGGTGGAGTTGGCATGGACCTCATCAGTCCATCACAGACCTGGCTACCAAACTGCTACACTCTTAGAGATCCTGCATAATTGTGGCCTTCCAAATGAGGCAGTAAAGGCAATGCAGTGAACCCCTTCTAATGGAGCCAGGGAAGGCTACGGTGGTATCCAGAGGGTCATCGTGTAAGCTTATCACTGTTTGTTTTACGTGAGGTATTCACCAACCCTATCCCCCAGGAATCACAATGCCCATTTTATAGATGAAGAAACTAAGGCTAAGGGAAGCTAAGCAAAACAATGTGGTTAGGTAGGAAACAAACAAACAAAAGGCCTCGAATCTTACCTTGACCTAGAATGAAGGTATTTAATATCTCGTTATCAAATCATTTGAAAAGGAAGTCACGTAGCCAGCGTTGGCAGAGTCACAACACGATGACCCAGAACACACCACTTGAACATTTGGTATGTTGAAATAATCTCCAAATTGAAACAGCTCTTGGCAATCACAGATCTGATGACCCCAGTGTTTGGCCAGGAAACTGAGGCCCAAAATGTCACTTGCTCGGGGGCCACAGTAAGGCTCGGGCAGGCTGGGGCCAGGGTTTTCTATTCTGCAGACAACCCTGCTCTGTGGTTTTTGAGTTGAAAACCTTCCTCTTCACCAACACACAAGACACTAAAAGAAAGGTCCCCTGGCACACCTATATTGGGCTGCAGGGGGAAGTTTCTTCCCCCACTTCCAAATCTGGAGCTTCCTTCTCTGCACAGGACACAGGCCTCCTGCAGGGGCTCTGGGCAAGAAAGCAAATGAACTTAGTGCGACTCTCACAGGATCAGGCTGCTGGGAGTCGCTCAAAGGACTGAAATTAGAAATTCTAATTATTAGAACTCTCAGATGAACCAAAGGACAATTTATAATTAGCACATGTCAAAAGGCCACCCCCAACGGCAATGCATCGTAAGCCAGAAAACAAAGATAGCCTCCGAAAGGGAGCAGTGCCTGTTCGGTCTGCTGCTCCTTCTTCCAGCCCTGATTGCAATCCATCCCCACTCAGGAAGCTCCATTCCTGCCAGCTAATACTAGCCTCTGCCCTGTGACCATGACCTGTGTTGGCCCAGCATGGGGGTCCCTGCTCCCCAAGCTTCCTTTTCTTGCTTTCCAGACAAGGACCTTCTGCACAGGGATCCCATTATTCAGGACCCAGGCAGCTCTAAACCCAGATGAGAAGTTAGAAGAGGTCTTCATGTCTGTTGTCCTGGGATGTCTGTAAGGATATAGAGGCTGGCCTCTTTGTGGGGAAGAAAACATCTCCAATGGACTAACGACATCATTAGCTGTTGCTCTAGTGCCTGAAGCTCAGAGAATGAATCTGCCGACGATGTGTGGGTCATCGATACTCTCTCAAGCATCTGTTGGCTGTTAGTTAAGGACTTGAGATTGAAGTAGTCAAAGACACAGGATGGACTAAGCCACAGCACCACCCCCTAGTAACTCATAGGAGATCAATGTTAGTAGATCCTTTAATGCATCAGGAAGAGCTTTGTGCTGTGTGGCATGTGTCCCACAGGTCAACATAGGTCTGGCCTAAGCCTCTATGACCTGTGTTACAGAGACCATCTCAACCTCTACTTCATCACATGTTTTGACTCAGCTTCTATGAACTGTGCCATAGAGATCATTCCAACCTTGTAGATCCCATAGATGATACTATAGGAAACAATAAAATACAACAGGCTTTCTGGAAAGGACACATGACAACGCATCACCATCCCATGATCCAGGGGGAAGTTTACTGGCTGAGGAGGCAGCAGCAGGTACACCTGTGTTTTTCATACTTGTGACCCATACCTTTGATGGCACCCAGCTCTTTGGACAAGCATGTAGGGAAGGCAGTTTGTCATAATTGTGCTTGCCAAAGAATCTTCTAGAAGGTGACCTACTTTCCCAATTTTCTTATAATGGCAAGAAAATTTTACTCCAGAAGCAAATGGGCTCTGGTATATGATAATAGGGCTCACATCCTGGATCAGTCAGATAGATAGATGAATGAAGGGTATCTGTTATGAGCAAGGAATAGGAAAATGACAGTTGGTTATTTGTGGCGTAGGCAGGTGGCATTCCCACACGCCTCACTTTATGCCTTTACAGTATGTCTTGAACCCTCTGGTCATTTAAGAGTGAGATATATTTACCAATCCCCTGACCCAGATCCCTTCTGTGTGAACCACTACAATTAAGTTGTTTCACCCAGAAAAGTCAGACATAACCCGAGCAAGAAAGTGCTATTTTTGGGAAAATGAGCTGTCCCTCAGTCCCTGTTGATGTGTGTCAGGTGGTCTCAAGCATGCTATTTATGAGCTGTGAACAGCAACTTGCAAATCTGGGCCTATCATCCAGGTTCACAGTTGCTGGGCACTAGTATACAGAATCACCCAGCTAGATATATTCCGCTATATACCAAATTCCCCAGGACCCTGAATCCTACAGCATTTTTAAAGTCTTTTCTACTTCCTGCCTTTATCACTTCTCAGGACAATATGTTCTCTGAGCTTAATTAAAGCTTAACATAACAAGAGTTCCTCTATTCGTCCAAGTAGTAACTGTACTTTAAAATGTTAAGTCTCACTTGGCAAAGCAGGATTCAGTGAAGAGTCTGCCTTCCTTTAATAGTTCTGCTCATCATTTTAGAAAACTTCGTGATGCCTGTACCAATTGCCAGCAGACCTGGGCTGCAGTCAACCCCATGGAGAAGGGAAGCTGAGCAAATGAACGCTCTGATCCTGACGGAGAGGAACAGAGAACAGACTGTGTCCAAGCCTATCCACATCATCTGTGCCCCAGGAATGCTGCAAACAAACAGCCCGAGTGAGTCATGAAAGTAGAGGGACCCTTGGGCGACTGATCCTACATTTGCAGTCAGAACCACAGACATGGTAGGGAGGCAGCGACGAAACCTCTTAAGTCAGTACAGATATGGAAATGGAGGTGGGGAACAAATGCAGCCGCCTGACTTCCTACACGAGCCAGGCATGTTTCATAGATAGAGATAGCGGCATCACAAAACTGTGCGTGTTCAGTCTCATCTATGCACCATGTGCTATATCAGATGGTTTCACATCCCACTTCTCAATGTCAAGGAGAATATCAACAGGTATTTTCCTTAGAGTAAAAAAAGCACATTTTCGTGCACACTGAATATACTCAGGTTTGCAATGAACAAATAGGGCAATGTGTATAAAAAGATAGTGCATTAACATTCATAACAGCCCAAAAATAAACTAAAAAGTAATAATAAAGAAAAAGGGTGAGCACCTATGCAGTATGTTAGTATTTCAAAATGTTGACAGAGTGCCAGTGACAGATGGGAGTGCTTATCATATGATGTTAAGGGAAAAGGCAGGACATCAGGTTGCATGTACTCTAGGAGTTCAGCATTACAAAGAAAACTGCACAGTAACAATGCAGAGAGAAAAATAAAGCATAATATGAATAATGGTGGATGTTTCTGCTATGACTGTGAAGGGATTATTTCTGCTTCTTTGCATTCTTCTGTTTACTGTGAGTGCTTTCCAGTGTGCTCACAGGACCTTTGGAAATAGTGGGGCAGTCACAAGAAACAGAAAAGAATGCGGATACATATCAGCCATCCTTGTTGATGCTGAGAAAGAGACAGATCATTTGTCTCTATGTAGTCCAGCTGGTCAGAGAGATGTGCAGCATGAAGGCAGGCAAAGACAAGGCCCTCTAGGCCTGAGGACCAGCCCTGTACTAGGCAAACAGCAGGTGCATAATAAAATGTACTTAAGGAGGGATCAGGGGACATTCAATCTTCCTCTTCATATAGTCTTCATCCTTACCTTACCCGAAAGATTAGCATTTTAGAGTTTCTATTGCTGTGATAAACCACCCGATAAGCAACTTGGGGAGGAAAGAGTTAATTCTAGATCAAAGTTCTACATCCCTGTGTATCACTGAAGGAGGTCACAGCAGGAACTCAAGCAGGGCAGGAACCTGGAGGCAGGAGCTGATGCAGAGGGACGCTGCTTCCTGGCTTGCTCTCTCGCTGCTTGCTCAGCCTACTTTCTTATAGCATCCAGGTCCGCCAGCCCAGGGGTGGCACCATCCACAAGGGGCCCTCCCCCTTCAATATTCTGTCATGAAAAGACGTCACAGGCTGGCCTCCAGGCCAATCTGGTAGGGTCATTTTTTTCAAGTGAGGTTCCCTTTCCTGAAAGGACTCTCCCTCACGTCAAGTTGACATGAAATGAGCCAGTTGTCCCAAACAGGCCCAGCAACGTCTGCCTCAGAGATGTGGTAAGGATTTAATGGAACAGTATACAGAGGACAGAGAGAACGATCTTTTTGAGGCAACTGGAGACTAAGACTCCTTAAGGTCAAGACAGGTAAGGAAGGTGTCAAATTCGCCACCAGAGCCAGACGCTGCACCCTGGCCCTCAAGCCTCAGCTAGTCGACTCCTCCCGCTGGATCTTTGCCACTGACAAAAGCCACTTCACACCCTCCTGCTGAGCTGCCACTGCCTACAACATTTTCTGACTTGTTCCCCCATGGGTCTTGTCTTCCCTGTTAGGACATAGTTAACCTTTCACGTCTACCTGTCTCTCTCTTGCTTCCCTCTACTGGACTGACCATGCCTTAGAATTCCTCAGGTCTCCTACAGAGCCACCTGGAGAGTTCTTAAATGTCTGCCACCTCAGGTCTCAGGGACATGTGTTCATCGATTAGATGATCGAGCAGGTTCAAGAGAACAGTGGTCCTGTGGGCATCTTGGCCTGCAATTAACACAGAAACCCTAAGGGCCTATTGACCTTGCCAGCTAGGACACTAATGTGTGTCATTCTGTGGGGCTAGCATTTGTCACCTGTATGATGAGCCACAAACCAATAAACTAGAGAGCACTGAGATATCAGGATGTGTATCTAACTTCCCACTGGACCTAGGCTGGCTTCAGGCCAGAGACAGGAAGGGTCTGACCACATCAACTCCCATATGGCTGCAGGGATTCTGTTCCAGTTTCTAATCTGCAGTTGGGGGTCTGGTACAATGACCTAGGACTCCTGCAGGCCAATCCAGGTCACAAACTTTCAGTTTGAATCAGTCACATGCAGGACCTCCAGCAGGCCATGCAGCCAGGAGGGGCTTATTTACTCGATGAGACAATTAATGCACGGTGCAAAAAAGGTCTTGCGCCTTACATCATCAGTGTGCACTGGTGATCACATAAGAGCAGAATGGTCATACAATCTGCTCATGCATGGCATGGCTCTGTAAGTCCGTCTGTATCTTAAAGAGCCGTGACTCAGACCCCACCCTCCCTCCCTCTCTCTGTGTTCTGCTCTGTCTCTCCCCCACCATCTTTCCCTCTCACCGCATGTGCTCCTTTCCCAGGCCTGGTTCTTCTCCCCCACCCCTCTTCCTCCTAAGAAAGCTCTAAAACTAATACTGGGTTCTGTCGTGACCGTGACCATGACCATGACCGTGACCTTTCCACGGTAACCAGTGCCATAATCACTGCCGTTTATCATTCATTTCACCACCTATCTACAGTTCCCCAACTTCTTGAACCTGTGTGATGAACACACATGTGCAAATACACGATGCTCTTCTGATAAGAGCCCATTTTCCTTAAGTGTGAGGAGCTGCCTCTTCTACCCCTTACAGCTTGCTGAAGAAGGGACCCAAGAGCCTTGAATGAATAAATGAATGAAAGCACTTGTCAGTGGATCAGGTAAAGCCCAAAATGAAGCTCAACTCAATCACAATATTTTGGCAACGGGTCAACAATAGTGTTAGCAATTGCTTCGAACCTACTTGGTGCCAGATACTAGTCGTTTGGTGTATTTTTCATGCAATAATCTTACAGATGAAGCGGCATCATCATTTATACTACCATTTGATAGGTTAGAAAATAAAGATCAGGTGGTTATCCAAAGGTGAGAACACTGGAGTTGGGATCTACTGAGAAAGAGCTTTATAAGACATTAAGGGGGACTGCCTTGTTTAACCATAATTCCAGAAAAGTCCAAAACTCAAAAGTATCAGAAGCAAATTATAAACCCAGTGGTTCTGTGCAACTCAGAACCTGAGGCCCAGCTGAATGACTGCCCTGAGTTGTCTTTTGCTAAACTGCCAGTTAGACAGTTCCCATCCTTCAGTTTTATTTAATCAAAGCAAAGAATTCATAAGAATCCACAAGCAGCCATTCATCAGGCAGATTTAATATTTGATAACCCCGCAGTTTAATTTTTTATGGCTCTAGTGTGTGGAGGAAAGAGCTCCTGGGGAGGCTCCCACCACCCCTGGGACAGAAGAGCAGTTGTCCACGAAAGCCAGAAACAGAGGCATGGGAAGGCTCTGCTCCATGCCGCACCCTCCCTAGGGCGAGGCATTGCTGTTGGATACAGGGCTAAAGGTTACAGAGGATGCTTCCTAAATTCCTAATGAAAATCATGAGAGAAGATAAGATTTGGGAACAGCAAACTGAGGACATCACAGGTCAGGGAGCAACTCAAGCCATACAAATACCACTTCTTCAGGAAGAGAATATAGCTTTCTCTTCTCAGCCACCTGGCACAAAAAAAAAAAAATGTGCTACATAACCAAAGGGAAGGACTTCCTGCTCATATCTGCCAACTAGAGCATCTGGGGCCACTCAAACTCTTCCCTTGCCCTTCCAACGGCATACCTTCCAACCACCAAAGCCTTCTTCCTTACATGCCAAGAGTTTCTTCTGAAGCCAGGGAGTCAACCAAGAAGAATGATTTGGAGCCATGAGTCCCTCACAGACCCACTTTCCACTGCAGAATCACCAACCCTGTCATTAGCCTCCAAATTAAATTATAGCAATTTCTGTCTCTTCTACCTCAAAATTCAACTCTTGAAATATACAACCTGCTCCTGCATGTGTGTCTGTCTGTCTCTTTCTCTCTCTCCTCCATTCCCCCTTTCCTACGCTGTGTACCATGATACAGTTAGTATTCCCCTCCTTTCTCTCCCCCCCCCATTCTTACTCTGTTGTGGTACAGCTGGTATCTATGGATCTGACTGGAGTCTGATCAACATCCTCCCAGATGATTTGTCTCGGGGTTTGGAGGGAACTGTAGAAGAGACTCTCAAGTCATAAGTCAGCGTGCATTTCAGCTTTAACCTCTTTTCAGTCATGGGAAAACCTAACAGTGTAAGAACAATCTCTCTGCTCCAACCCTCCTTCCCCTCTTCCCTCCAACACTTCCAGGGAATGAGTGTGTCAGCAGCTTTCTAGCAAAGTACAGACATGCCTCAGCAGACCTCAACTCATTCTCCCCTGTCCCTATTCATCAGCAACCTAATGAGGAGACAAAATAATGGTCGAAGTGCCCACTTCATCAGCACAGGGTTTGTGGAGGCAGGTGTGTGTAAGGTGGGAGCCAGGTGCTCCTGTCCTCAAGGAAAGCTACGGCTCCTGACTCGCTTGCCTCCACCTCCCCACCCTGTCTCTGCCTTGTGCTCACCTACCAAGCCTTGAGGACTCAAAGCCCAGATAACAATCCGACAGCAGCAGGGACTGGAAGGAGCTCTTACTGGAGATGGACGTTCAGCCACTGAAGTCTGCTGTGGAAAGGCTGCGAGTGGTATGTGGAGAAGGGAAAACTCTTTGCCCACTTTCCTCACTTAAGAGTCTGGTGAAATTACGAGCAAGGATTATCTCCGCGCTGGGACATTCATGCTGTAAAAGCAGCACTGGGGTGTCAAAGGGAGCAGGCAATTTATTTGCTGTCTTGGCACCACAGCTTAAGCAATTAGCATAAGGGCTGAAGGACAGAATGAGCAGTCCGTCACCGTCTTAGCCTGGAAACCAAAAGGGCTTTTCTTGAATTGCATGTGACATTTTAATAAGGGTCTAACACGGGACCCCTGGGGAAAGTCTACTTTGAGCCAGAATCTGGCCTAAGATGACCAGGCCCAGAGGGAACAGAAATGTGACTCACGGGACAGAGGGGAGAACGTGACTCATGGGACAGAAAAGTTCTTCAAGTCCCAGCCTGCTGTGACTTTTCTCTCCTGCCTCATTTACTGTGTGGACAAAGGAGGTGTATTTTCTAGAGAAAACATGGCAGAAACCACCTCAAAAATGACTCTAATATTTCTCATATTTGATTAGTATTTTTAAAAGCACGGGCACTTTCAGCATGCCATCCTGTCTGATCCTGTTGAGTGGGTGTTGTTGGTCCTATTTTCTAGTCAAGAAGACCTGCAAGGTCACAGAGGTCAACAAGGGAAGAACAGGGAAAACAGACATTTCTGGTCTTTTTTTTTTTTTTTTTTTTTTTAAAAAAAAAGACAGCCTATCACAATTCGGGAATAATTAAAACAACCAAGGCACCTGGCACTTGTCATGTGCCCTGCCTGGCACTAAGGACTTTCTATCAGTTAGCTCCTGTTTTAAGGCTTACATGAAAGTTAGTAGAGAGGTATAGCAACCATTTGTCAGATGCAGAAATCAAAGGCTCAAGGACCTAGAACTTACCCAAGGTCACAGAAGCAGGAGGCAGAGCCAGCATTGAAAACCTGCTCCTCCTCAAGTATCTACCAGAATGGTTTTCCATCTATGGTACTCATTATAATCACCTGGAAGGATGATTGTCTGGTCCAAGGATGCTGGCCACAACCCCAGAGTCTCTGGATGGCTGATGTGGAGGCCTAAGTATCTACTTGGACAATGAGTTCACAATCAATGTTCATGACACTAGTGCAGGGTCTTTACTTGGAGAACTTCTGCCCTCTCTACCCTGTCCCTGTCCCTGTCACTCTACAGCCAGTGTGAAAAATCCAAGTAGGGAAGTGGGGAAATAAACTGTGTCAAGTCTGGCTGCAGGACACTCCCTAAAACAGCATCCACGCATGACATGTGAGCACCAGAGGCTCTCAGTACCAGCCTAGGGGTATGCTGAACCAAGTCAAACAAAAACTCACTCCCATTCTCCTAGAAGGCAGTGTAATGTCTACTCTCTCCAGCTGAGCCATCTCATTATCATTACAACATGATTTTGGAAAGATGCAGAACATTTAATAATGAGTACCACATGTCTACATGTCCATCACGCGCCACACTGTGCCAAAACACATATGATCAATGCATAAAGAAATACTCATTTAAAAGGATGATGGGAAATATAAATTGATAATTTACTATTTCCTTTCTGTAGTTATGAAAGATAGCCTTAGGCATCCTGTTTTGGAGAATGCTAATCTAGAATTCAGCATTACCATTTCTACAGCCAGCCATGACAGCCGGTGAACTAATCCTTGCCCCTTGGAGATCAACATCTCTGGGTTGTAGGATTGAGGGAAAAGGTAAGCCCCTGGAGAAGAGACGATGGCCATCTAAGGCTTACTCAGGATCGAGAAGCCTCTTAGGATGCAGCCCCAGGCCAACTGGAACAACTGGTAACTTTAAGTGTGGACCCACCCACCTATCTTGACTTCTGCTGTGAGGTCCAATCCACTGACTGCACTTACAAGTTTTGAGCCAAATTTTCCTTATCATGGGATCATTTCCGCAAAGAGGATGAGAAGAATAAGGGTGTCCCGAGTGACAGCAGCTGCCTCTAAAGTCATCTAAAGGCAGACAGCAGGCGGTGGAGCCCTCACTTCCAGAGGGCATGGAGGAGGGAGCACTGAGTCAGAGGCTGAAGAGCAGTCCCTGGGATCTCCTCCAGGAATAATGGATGACGTTCAGATAATACTGTGTGCCCCAGGACACCAGCATCCTTGGCTGCCAAATAAGGTACAGTGACCATCTGGCTTAGGTTACCCAGGATTGAGGGGTCTCCCAGGGTGCCAGACTTTAGATGCTAAAACCTTGGCAGCCCAGAGCTAATTGGAACAATTGGTGATGTTCAGTGTGGACCATGTACCAGGCAAGGTCCAGGTGCTGGAGTGTTTACCAGTCCCACTCTGTTCCTGACCTCTGCTGTAAGGTGTTCAAAGAGAGTTGGAGGGTAGCTAAGGCCAAACACTGTTCTCAAGGGTGACGTAATCCTACCAATATAGAGCTGATATAACAATAAAAACAAGCCATTTAGTACAGCAAATGTCAACATCAGATTAAAAAAAAAAAGATGCTAGAAAGAGCACATAAATCAGGCTGAACTGGCCAAGATGGATGGTGGGAAGGGAGCTGGGATACAAGAGGCAGAGTGAGCATGAATGGACCACAACTCTTTCCTCTACCTCACCTGCAACTCCCTCCACTCTCCTGACTCCATCAGTTACAGCAGAATGGAATCTTCTATCAGAATCCAACCTCTTGCTGCTCTTCTCAAATTCCACAGCCTCAGTATTCTTGTCTTTCAAATGGAACCAAGGCCACCTGACTCGCAAGGTTATCTAGAGACAGGAAGCCGCCCACACAAATACTTTGACACCGTCTTTGAGAACATGGGCTCCACAAGGCTTTGTTGCTCTTAACTTCTCTTGCCTGTCTTCCATCTGTTCACAGACATAAAGTGTTCTAAAAGGACAGTGCTCTGCACCAGCAGTTCCACACCAGTGAGCTATTAAAGTCAGTACAGCAGGCTGAGGCTACTCCAGCCTGTCACTTCCCAAGCCAGCCAATGAGGTATGTGAGGAAGAGTGAGTGACACTAGCCTTCACCCCAAGCCAAGCCTGAGGGTGTCCCCCAGCTCTGTTCGGACGATGAAAATGCCTTCAGCTTCCAACTAGAACTCACTGTCCCACTCAAGTCATAAGAGGGGTTCCTATGGCTCCCCAGCCCCCAAGTTTTAAAGACAGAAATCTGTTTCAGGAAGTGTCCCCACAGACCATGACAAGCTTCTGGCGAAACATTAGGTCAGGACCACATAAGACTCTTGGAAAAGAGCCTTCCGAGAGCAAAGAGGCGGGTCTCGAGAAGCCCTGGGTGTAAAATGGCACCTCAAACCTCAGGCAGCACACTGGTGATAGGATCAGGGAGGGTCCTCTCTTTTCAGGTCAGTGCTAGGATTAGACAAATGTAACAGAATTCAAGTGCTGAAATACCACCAGCAAGCACTGACCTCAGCCTCCTAGGTGAAGAGACAAGCCCCTGGGGGGACAAAGGTGGGGATCGATATGGAGAGATCGTAGTATCCATCAAAGGATTCTGCCCCACTGCCCTTCTCCCCCACTTCCATTTTGTATTGCATCTTCAATACAAAGCCCTGGAAGAAGCAACTGGATTGGGTGAGAATTGGGGAGGGAGTATTTTTTTGAGGGGTTTTCGAGTTTTCTTTTTTTTTTTTGAAATAGGATCTCATGTAGCCCAGGTTGGCTTCAAACCACATAGCCAAGGCTAGCCTTGAATACTTGATCCCATGAGCTCACCTCCCAAGTGCTCGGATTACAGGTGTGCACCATCAGACTCTGTAATCATCTTTAATGTGCAATCCCTGCTGTGGGATGTTCTGTATGACAAATATGTTAATAAAGCACTGATTGGCCAGTAGCCAGACAGGAAGTATAGGTGGGACTAACAGAGAGGAGAATTGAGGGAACAGGAAGGTGGAGGAGGAAACTGCCTGGAGCCGCCGCGAGGAGAAGGAAGATGTGGGGTACAGGTAAGCCACGAGTCACGTGGCAAAGTAGAGATTAATAGAAATGGGCTAAATATAAGAGTAAGAGCTAGACAATGATAGGCCTGAGCTAATGGCCAAGCAGTTTAAATAATGTAAACGTCTGTGTGTTTATTTTATGAATGGGTTCCTGTACTGGCGGGACTTGGGAGCTGGAGAGAAATCCTCCAACAACAAATCCCCTCACGGGTGGGGCTGCTGTTGTCAGTCTGGCATCACAGTCTGCTGTAAGAGACAGAGTTGGTATCCTATGGAGATTTTTTCCTGTCAATTAATGAGTATTTTAAGAATAGCAAACCTGAAGTATAAGACATTCAGAAAGAAGCAATAACGCAAGCCAGTCACTCTCAAAGTGTGGCCCTGGAGCAGCAGCAGCACATGCAAAGTAGACAGAAAAGCCCAGGTCTTTGTCCCTACTCCAGATCTGCGGTTCGGGGAGTCCTGAGCCATGGTGATTCTGTGTGTGTGAGCATGGCCTGCCAACAGTGCAGATGCCCACTTGGTCTTGAAGGCCAGTGACGTCATCCTGTACTGTCGGACACCTTCGGTAAAATGCTTGTCTTCTACAGGTACTCCTTTGGCATATGCTTTTGACATCTACTTCATTAATCAATGATAGTTAGACACTGGACATCAGATGGAGACTCTCAAGATGGCAGGTAGCATGATGAATCCTCCAAGCAGCCATCTTGTGACCTTCGGAATGTTGAGAAGTGCTCAATCCAAAGCTCCTCTTAGAGCAACTCCAAGTCAACAGGATGAAAGGGTACCAGGCTGGGCTTTGGACAGCTAGCTGCTCTCTAGGAGTGGCTATAGATGTGAGCTCCCTGACCGGAAGCAGCCTGCTGCCTGGATTGTTACTAGGTGTGGGAGATGGAGCGGCAAAGAAGCCACTAGCTTTGGAGCCTATTGTCTGGGCTGGTGAGGAAGCAAGGCGTGCAAAGGACCAAGCAGGAAAAGTCAAGGTCCTCATGGCCAGCAGGAGTGTCTTGAGCTCAGAGAGAGCATCACTCTATTCTGTACTGTCCTTCTGGACCAGGTGCCACTACCCAGCTCTGTCCCCTGTAGCAAGTTCCAACCTCAAGGGCCACATGGGGACAGCAGCCCTGTCCCAGAAGGTGCTGTAACCAGGTGTTTCTCAGCCTCTACGGCCTGGAAGCCAGCAAGAGAGGACACTCTGCTCCTAGTTCAGTAGCTGAGTTGCCATGCCTTCCCCCTGCTCTAGTGTTCCAGGGACTCAGGTCACTTGCTGACACTTCACTTGAACTGTCCTCCAGTTATAAAAAGGGACTACTCACCACCCTCTCAACTTACAGACCATTTGGCCCACTGTGGATGGTCAGCTTCTCCCCTAGGCACCTGCCAACCCAGAGCCAGGGTGACTACTCACTTCTCAGTGCCACCATCTATCACTTTAAAAAAAAAAAAAAAAAAAGACAGACATTTTACGTATGTGAATCCCAAATGCACCAGACCCATCTATTTCACCTACTCAATCTAAAACCTGTTAGCAAGGCCAGAACAGCAAGACCTAGACTTCTTAAAGCAGAACTTGGGAAAGCACAAGAGAAAAGGCCTGGACAATGGCCAAGAGTAAGACCCCATGAGTATGATGAAAGTTGACTTTTTCCCACAATGTGACAAAGGCGTCTAGGAACACAAGAAGTCCTGACCTCAAGTAGTCATATTTAACTTTGCATCCTAGTCCTGACTCAGAGATGTTCCTCATCCTGGCAAGTCATTCTCTTCCCCTACGGGATATTCTCCATATTTGAACTTGGGTAGAGAGTCCCAACCCCAGCACTGCTGCTTGATCCAGGCAGTCCTTCAGGGTTGCAGCTGTCTCAACATGATGGGACGATGAACAACATCCCTACTTTCTCACCCATCAGATGCTAGCAGCACTCCACTCAACCGTGCCAAATATATCATGTGACCATTACTCTTGCTTAAGAACCTTTGCATGGAGTGGCTGTATATCCTGATGTGTGCGCATAGATTTGTGAGAAAGATTCCTCTTAACTATAAAACTCTCACAATGAGCCTAATGCAGGATGTCAAATCTGATTACATGACACCTGTACAGAGTGTACCCCTGCCTGATTCGCTCCTCCTCATCCAACATTCCAAAACTGGCCAGCTAATGTCCAGTAAACAACCCCAACTTTTCAAGGGCCTTGCCATAGCAAGTCCTTGACAATACTCAAAAATGAAATCGCCAACACCAAGATAAAAGGCAATGGTGTGGTGCTTCAAATCCAGCTTCTGAGGGTTGACAACTCATGTTAAGACAATATTGACGGTTATGTGCAGCAGGGTACTGCCATAACTACGATTATGCGTGGTAATGGGGGTCACTTAATCCTCCCAACAGCCCTAAGAGGGGGATGCTTTGCCAAGGCACATTTAGCAGTTGAAGAAACAGGTTCAGAGAGGGCCAACACTTTGCCTAAAGTCACAGAGTCTTTCTGATTTTAGAACCTAGCATTTTCCCACTGCAGCAATGTGCTCTTTACATATAGCTTCTGTGGGGAACAGAGATGAGGGTGGGGCTTCCTGGTTCTCCGGTCTGGTATAAACTCATGGGCTTTATTCTCCAGAACCATTTAAGGCCAGCAGACAATGATCCAGCAAACATGTTGAGGGTACCTTTTCCACACCAAGAACACCATTTGTCATGGGGGCTGCTACACACAGATCTCCTCAACTTAGGATAGGGTCATGGCTCAGTAAAGCCATCATAAGGCAAAAAAATATTCTATGTTAAGAATGGCATATAATACATAACCTATCAAACAGTGGGGCTCATCCTTGCCAGACTTTAGCCTGCTCAGAACACACACATCCACTCCCACTTGGGCAGACTCATCTAACGTGAAACCAGTTTGGTAGTGACTGCTAGCTAGCTCACATGATCCAGGGAACATTCCATTAGGAACTACGCAGAGTGGTTATTTGGGCACAAACAATTAATACAGATAAAAGCACATCGGGCCTGAGGAGTGTTGGAAGCCCTGGACTAAAATCAGTTGCTAGACAGACACTGAGCACACTACAGTAAAGGTGACGGTGTCGCCTAAGGGCCCCACTCAGAGCTACAGCTCATGGCTGCTGCCCAGTATCATGAGGCAGATGCATGTCACATATCATTCACTGGAAAAAGGTAAAAATTCGAAGTACAGTAACTGCTGAATGCAGATGTTCACAGCATCCTAAGCCGGGTGTCCAAACAACACACCAACTTGCAAACATCCCTTGACTAATGTTATCTGGAACCTCTTTGTAACTCCAGCACCTGTTACAGAGTCAAGGCCACAGCAGGCACCCACGTGACGGACATGCCAGCTGCGTAAGTATTCCCCATGGAGACCCACCTCTCTGGATACAAGTAGTGATTACAGGGAAACTGCCACCCTCAAGTGACCTTGGCCCTGCACCCCAAATTATCAGCAGTACTGTTCTTCAGCTTTGTGAGCTTGCTTGTAGGATTCCACACTCCCTTGGGAGTTATTAGTAAGTAGAGAGTTGGGGATTTGAGTAACCCTGGTTGCCTGGTAACCCAAAGGACTAGCCTGGGAGACCCCTAAAGAATTCCTGGAGCTCCTTTCTGGAAAAACAAGTGTTCACACCTTCAGTTACTAGGTCACCTTGAGTGGGGCTGCTACACTGTTCTGTGGCCCAGTTTCCCCTTTGGACAGCATGGTGAGTGAGATCCCCGCCCCCTACAGTGTGCTATTATTACCTGGCACACCAAGGAATGAGGCCAGCACCACAATAAGGACACCCCGCCTCCAAGATTCTT
The DNA here is from genome assembly GCA_902168405.1 of Peromyscus aztecus. NCBI lineage: Eukaryota > Metazoa > Chordata > Mammalia > Rodentia > Cricetidae > Peromyscus > Peromyscus aztecus. The sequence goes on along the minus strand of CABHPQ010173956.1, from coordinate 38,163 downwards.
CAAAACTCTGCTCCTTGAGGCAGGACAAGAAGGCCATGTAGGAGAGCACTCCAATTGCCAAGAGTCACAGGACAGAAGAAAGAACTGCAGGGTGACCCAGGAGACACCATTCCAGGACACAGAGCAATGACTAGAGTGGCCACAGGACAAAAGAGAATAAAGAACGGGCCTTACTCTGGGAAAGACAGGCTTAAAAGCCATCCATACATACACATGCTACCACCGTCTCCACCGGTAGGGAGTGTAATTTTAGTAGCCAATCACCCCAGCAAAGCACTTCGCAAGTGGTTATTTTGAGAAATGCTATTAGCCACCGGGTTATTTTTAAGGCCCCTTGTGTGACAGGCATTTATGACATAAACAGCAGCTGAAAGGCAGTGCACCCATAGCTTTGGATGCATCCAGAGGCCAAGGGCTAGTACCCCAGAATAATCCCCAGCCCCATTTAGATGGAGGGAAGACACAAGCCTCTCAGGAGCCCCAATACCTCCGCCACCCTGGGGGCTCCTGCTCTGCTTTCCAGCGACCAGCAGCTGCTATGCAGGAGTAAGAAGCCACTCTGACCCGGGACAGTCACACTGCTCACGACAACCCTCAGGGCCTATTCATAGGTCAACATCCACACAGCCCATAATGATCCCTCATGACCTTCCCCCAGTTCTTCTGTCCCCAGACTCTGCTCCTAAAACACCAGCCTTCAGCTCTCTGTTTTCCCTCGCATGCTCTCCAACTAAGGAGCCCCTCACACGGAATGCTCCCCCTTCCCATCTCTAGTAACCCAGCTCCCACTGAGCTCCACAACTCTGACCCCTTCCATAAAGCAGTTGTAACATTTACCTCTTGGCCAGTGTTGTAGTATTCTATTATACAGTATGATGGCCACCGAGAGCAGCAACGAATTGCATTCCAAATATCTAAAATAATGTGGGCTATTGAATGCCCCTCCCTAAGGGAGTAACCAATGCTTAAGATAGTGGATATTCTAATTATCTGTATCTGATCAACAAACACATCTTTACATGTATTGAAGTATTACACTGTACCCATAAGTATACAGAATTATTATCACGTAGAATAAAATACAATTTCCATCACATGGGTAGCTTGGAGTTTGGATCCGTTATGTGTAGCTAGTTCTATAGAAACTACTGTCAGATACTGAGTGCTTACCACAGGCCAGGTACCACCCAAATCCCTTTACAAAGCTTGAGGGATTCTTCAAAGGGTCCAAGTCAGCATTTATCACCTCATCCCAATTTTAAAAAGGAGGAAACTGGGCCCATGGAAGCCATGTGGAGCTTCCTTGCAGGTTGGTCTCTATGCAAGACCAGATATTAGGGCCACTAAAGTCACAAACTCAGAGGAAGACTGCCTGGGTTAGAGCCCAGTTCTCCACTTAAAACCTCAGGGCAGTTTCTCATAGCCAATTTGTGCCTCCATCTTTTTCTGGGCTCCCACGTAGAGTGGATGAGCAAACTGTGGCAAAAACCCCTTTGCAAGTGCCTGGCACACAGCAGTGGAGGTGAGGCACCAGCGTGTTTAGAGTGAGATTAATTGGTCACCCACAACGCACCAGGCACAACTCTAAAGCATCCTGCATGCATTATCTTATTTGATGCTCCAAAGACCTTGTAAAGTTTACAGAGCAATCAAGCTTAAAGAAGCAAAATCGTTCACCTAAGGTCAATGCTAGAAGGTGGAAATTTGAAGCAAGCAGTTGGACACAAGTCTGAGTTTATTAACCCAAATTCTGTACTGCTTGTCTTTGCAAACTCATCATGTCTTCAGAGTCCCTGCTGCTCCTGGAACTGAGCTGGGCTCTTTAAATACACTTAACAACTGTAGGCTCTGGCAAGGCTGGCTGACTACCGAACCTGCCTGTGGGCCAAGGGCCTCCGGCCCCTTCCAGGACACCTTTTACCCACTGTCCCTTTCTACCCTATCTAGAATCAGGTCTCATGCTTAAAAAGCAGAAGCAATGGAGTAGGACACTTAGAAATGCCTCACTGGGATTCAGGATGACAACAAGCTACTCCCAGAGATCTAAGGCCCAAAGGTTAGGAATCCGTTCCTGGCCAGCCAAGGCAGGCACCATGGCATGCAAAAGAAACCCAGCCGGGTAGGCATCAAACGTGAGCTGGAGGCAGGATGAAGGGAGATGGTGAGTGCAACTGAGCCATGCGTGAGACTGACTTAGGTGTAGTTCAGTTTTAGGCACTAGACAAATCTGTAAAGCTCAACGCCCTCCTTCAATTGCCTACAAAAAGCCAAAAGTTTAACACCATACCAATCAATCAACATAGATGTGCTGGGAGGAGGGTGTGCTCAGCCCAGAGCAGGGAGCCCTGAGGGAAGAGAGTCATTCCTGGCCCAATGGTTTTTGATCTTAGCCAAGGGAATGACCAGCCCTTCTAAGAATATTCATTGCGGGGACCAGTAAACTCTGATTTGTGATGCCAATTAATTTCCCATTTTCCTGTGAACCTACTATGTGCCAGGGGACTCCTGTATATCCCAGAGCCTGGGGAACCGACCCTGGTAATGCCAGGAAAACATCTGGCACAGGCTTCCTGCAAATAGTAGAAGAAGCCAGCCCCAAGCAAATGCCCTTCTCCTTACACACAGAGAGGCCTGGCCAGATGGAAGTATAAAAATCAGCTATAGCAGCTAACATTCCAAAAATGGTAAGCATAGGTTGGGGAGATGGCTCAATGGGGAACGTGCATGCTGTCCAAGCATGAGGACCAATGTTCAAATCCCCAGCATCTATGCAAATGCCTGCTAGGAGTGGTAGCCTATAATCCCAGTACTCCAAAGCAGAGCCAAGGAACCCCTGGAGCAAGCTGGCTAACTAGATTAGCCAAGTCAGTGACCTGTGGGTTCAGCAAGAGACCCTGACTCAGCAAATAGAGTGGACAGCAAATGAGGAAGATAACTGATTAATGTTAACCTCTGACCTACACATTCATGCAAGCATATCCAAATACAGGTGCACACATACATATTCACAGACACACATACACACACACACACACACACACACACACAGAGAGAGAGAGAGAGAGAGAGAGAGAGAGAGAGAGAGAGAGAGAGAAGGATTACCACAGCTCTGGAGTGGCAGGTGCTATGAGAGTAAGTTAGCCATAGCATAGGACTGAGTGCTAAAAAGGCTTCATCACATTGTTCTTGACTTTGAAAGGTGGTCTCTGCTCAGTCTCAGAGTCTCCTCAACAAGAGTCACAGACTTCATGACCCAGTGTCCTCTCCAGCCTCAAGCTGGGCAGGATAGGTACTTGGTAGTTGCTAAGGAAGGTTATGCAGAAGGCTAGCCCAGCTGCCCGGCTGGACTGGACACACATATTCCCTGTCTGGGGCAACCCGGCTACTATACTCCCAAGGCTAGGGCTTGGGGAGTTGGAAAGGAGCTGGGCAGAGAAGGTATGTGGTCTTCAGCACAGGCCATGACTTGTGCTCTCTGCTCACGGGAGCTGCCCAGAGTCTCAGTGGCTCAGAGAGCACACAGCTAAACAGCCTTGTCATTTCTGAATACTTCAGTGCCCAAATCACACGGATCTACTGATACCGATAGAAGTGGTTTTCCAAGAAGAAGGGAAATGAGACCTCGAAAGCTTGATATGTTCATTTGTAAGAGTTCTGTCACTGAGTTTACACACAGGGTAGCTTAAATCCCAGACACACTGTCTCTTACTTCTGATGCTCCATGGCCGAAGATTAAGGTGTCCTGTTCTGCAGGACCTGGTGGGTACCCAAGAACAGGACATAGCATGCTTTTTTGTGATTTTCTATACTCTTTGTAACCTAGACCAACAAGCATACTAGCCAGGAAGTATCCATAACCTCTCAGTCTCTACCTTCTAGAAGATCTGTGATAGATAAGAAAGCAAAGCCTCCATGTATCTACATCTAGAATGTTCCTCTGAGAAACCTACAGGGAAAACAGTTGCCCAATGAAGACAGATACCCTGAGACACCCTTAATAAGCTAGGAATCTGTGCCATCCATGCACCCCATCCATTAAAGAAAAACCATGATGTTTGAAGAAGGAAGATGGAAGCCACCTGGGTCATCCTCACTGGCTAAGAAAGTAGAGCTGCCTGGATAAGTTAAGGCCTGCCTAAGGAGGTGAACCAGGCTGGGAGAGAAATGTTGCCAAGCAAGACTCCTCTTATCCCTGTAGAGCCTATGATTCTACAGAATGTGTGTGTGTGTGTGTGTGTGTGTGTGTGTGTGTGTGTGTGTGTGTGTGTGTGTCTGGATGTGTGTGTGTATGTGTGTGTGTGTATGTCAACACTGGGAAGCCCCAGGAATCACATGACTGGTACATATCAGAAGAACACTGGTTGGGGACAGGGGGCCTGTCCCTGACACAGCAGGTGGCAGCTCCAGGAAGGAAGACAAGTTTGAGTACAGTTTGTACCTGGCATGGTGGCCAAGTCAAACAGCAAGCCAGATGAGAACAGTTGGCACCCAGCGCAGTGGCTTCACCAAGTCAGGAAAGTGTTGTGGGGACTGATCTCCCACTGGAACTGCAGACGGCCCTGGCTCTCTGGGGTGGCCGGACCATGTGACATGCCCTTCCTTAGCCAGTATCCTGGTGGCAGAGCCACACAGCTCCTCCTGCAAGGAGATGAACAGCAAAGAGGCCCGGGAGAGTCCGCCCTCCCTGCTTGTGGGCAAACACTGACGGCATTCATGATGAAAGCACCCATCAATCCTGTGAAGACATGTGTAAACACCCAGGTAGAGAACACAGAGCTCAAAGGAAGAGTGAGCAAAATGACTGCTCAGTCAGCCCCAGTGCTCACCCCTGTAATCTCAGCAGGAGTGCCTCAAAGAGTTAGAGGCTAGCTTTGACTACACAGTGACTTCCAGGCCAGCCTGGGCTACAGTGTAAGCTGGAGAGGTAGCTCAGTAGTTAAGAATCCTTGCTACTCTCATAGAGGACCTGAGTTCAATTCCCAGTACCCATATATACTTGGCAGCTCATAACCAAATGTAACTCCAACTCCAAGGGCATCTGAGGCACTCTTCTGGTTTTCAAACACACACACACACACACACACACACACACACACACACACACACACA
>CABHPQ010173956.1:15846-33044 GCA_902168405.1 Peromyscus aztecus | reverse complement strand
ACACACACACACACACACACACACACACACACACACACACACACACAGACACACACAGAGACACACAGACACACACCTACACATAAGTAAACATAAAATAAGTCTAAAACAGAGAAGTGAAAACAAACAGAAAAACAAAAGGAATGAGTCCAGAAAAGCCTCTTAAGGTCAAGCCAAGAGTATAGGCTCTGCTGCCCAATGGGTAGACTCAAATCCTACCTCCTACCTCTCAGTGCCTGGATGAGGCAGGGCCTCTCAGCACACATTTCTCCAATCCACACAGACAGCACAAGCAAAGCCCATGGCTCTCTGCCTCACTCTACAGAGTCAAGAAGGAACATACAGCAGGTAAGATACTCTGTGCAGGGCTCCAGAAACAACTCAAGCATCGAATCTCTGTCTACAGTCAAAGCCAAGAGCACTTGGCTTTGATGTGCAAGCACTCCCAAGAGGAGCAGGAAGAATACTGAGAGAGAGGTGGAGTACTGAGAAGGCTGGGTGCCCAATCATATGAAAGGGGCCCAGGCAGCCAGATCATTATGAATAGAACTGAAAAAGAAAAAAGAAAAAAGAAAAGGGAATACCAAAAAACACTTTCCAGACCTGAAGACAGACCTGGCTGTGAAGGTCAAGGGACATCCAAACTACTAAGCAAATGTGTCTGCGGAATCCATGGTGGCCATTCCACAGCACCCAAGCAGAATATGTCAGTTGACCTTTGAAAGGAGGAAAAGTCAGCTAGTGTTTGACTTACTCACAAATCACAGCAACAGGGACACACATTGTCATCAGCCTTAGAAGAAACAAAATATAGAGGCTGAGGATATGACTCAGTGGCTGAGGGCTTGCTTAACCCACAGGGGGTCCTGGGTGCCATCCCTGGCAGAGCCACCAAAGCAAAGGAGGAAAGTGCGATGAATCAGAAGTAATTGTTCCAGAATGTTCTATAGGTGGTAAGCATTTCATATGCATGATTCAGACATTGATGAAAACAAATAATTCAATAAGAGTAGATGTCCATGGGAATAAAACTCTAGCAATGATCCCTAAGACCCATTAAGTTTAAATAATTCTCAACATTGGCATCACAAATAAAAGTGAAAATGAAAGCTAAGACCTAAGAGAAGATAAGGACATAAAAATAATAAATATAATACCAAGACAACAGAAGTTTAAAATAACAGCCTATACAGTAAAGCACAACCCTGACTGTAATATTCTTGGAGGTGGATGGAGTATAGAAAAAAAGACAATTGCTACAAAAGATAATATATCACCCTGTGCATTAGCCACCAGCATGAGACTAAACATTACCTCTCATACCTAAGGAGCAAGACAGGTAAAAGCCAACACTGCCATTTGGTAGAGAAAAAACATAAGATGAAACTTTAAAATGTCCCATTATAAAGTGACAACTTAGGCTTCAAAGAAGCATTTAAAAGGGGGAAGGGAACCAAAATATATTAACCGTAAGAATAAAAATAAATCACATATTTTATGTAGCATAAAATAATTAGAATAATGCATGGCAAGTTAATGCATTATGTGTTTTGTGTAAAAAATACACCCTGCATAGAGTGATAAAATAAGGTTAAAAGTAAAAGAATGGCCCAAAATATGTCAGGCAAAAACTAAATGCCAGGCTGGGGGCACTAGATCAAGTAAAATTCAGAGCAAAGGATATTAAATATGATGATGTGGAAGCCAGGTATGGGGACAAGCCTGAAAAAAGGAAGATCAAGAGTTTGAGGCCAGTCTGATCACACAGAATGACTCTGTCTCAAAATCATAAATGATAAGTAATTCCAAGAATGCATGTAAAGAGCCAGGCATGGTGGCATGCATTGTAATCCCAGCCCCGGACAGAAAATGACAAGAACTCACTGCCCAGCCAGTCTGGCCTGCATGGCATCCTCTAGGCTAGTAAGAAGACCCTTCCTCAAAAACAAGCTGGGGACGGTACCTTAGGAACCATGCCCAAGGTAGACCTCTGGCCTTTACACACACACACACACACACACACACACACACACACACACACACACACGCACGCACGCACGCACGCCCGTCTGTGTATAAACAGAGAGATAGCCAATGAATAAATAACATACGAGAATGCAGGAGGTTTCACAATGCTAGAGTATAATCCAAAATGAGTATCTGAAAGCCGAAGACCTTTACACACCAAGGACACCGATGACAAAAGTGAAAAGGTACAAATGACGGAAGCACAGTGGCGAGAGGAACAGTTCACCACCTACAGCTGCTCTTCCTGAATTAAGTTCTCAAGCTAGACACGGCTGTGAATGGCTTAGAAGGATATCCTTCATGGGAAACTCAATTAACCAGTGGCCTGGAGAGAATGGGTAGAGATGCCCGGCTTCTGGAGTGTTCTACAGATGTAGAAACTGGGTTAGGAAGCTGAGTAAGGAGGGTAAGGAAGGGTGGACCTCAGACCTTGGCCCAACCATCACATGGAAACATAACTCAGACTCTACTAGAACCAGCATCTCCGGTGGTTCCGGTGCAGGCTCAGGGCTGACCCAACTGCAGCGATGATGTCCCAGGCTCCAGGAGGGCCAGAGTCAAATCATGTCCTCTTCCACCATTGCTAGGTGACTTCAGTCAATTCACCAAGCCTCTCCGGGTCTCAGAGTCATCATTCCTGAACAGAGAGGAGCATTAGCGCTGTCCTCTTGCGTGGGTATGGTTCATTCAACCATCGCCTGCAGTAACCTGCTCACTCCGACCTCCCTCTGACTTCTAAGAGCAAGGCAGAACAGAGTCGTGAATCCCACTGTTCATCTCCACCCCCAGCTCAGTAAACCCTCCTGCACCCACTCCTCTGTGCCCATGCCCCAGGAGGAACACACACACATACACACACCCCAAAGGCACATCATTGCCGTGTCAGAGCTGGGTCTTTGCCTGCTGCATTAGGGCAATGCTGTCTGTATTCCCCTCCCTGGGGCTCTCCAGCTGGAGCCTGAAGCTGAGTGACTCACTCATGGAGCCTGTCATCTCTGCCTCCTTCCCCTCCCACACGGCCTCCATCTCTGCCTCCCCACTCAGATCCTCCCCACCTCCAACACACTTGATCTGCAGTGTCCTACCCTGACCAAGGCTGATCTCTGCAGAGGACAGGGAGCTGGCTCCCCATGTCCTGTCGGGGAAGCTTCTTGTGTGGCCTTATGCGGCAGGCAAGGGACCGGCTCTGACATGGAAATGAACCTGGAGGGGGCAGAGGGGGGCACACCCTCCTGGGGCACAGGCACAGAGGAGTGGGTGCAGAAGAGGGTTCACTGAGATGGGAGGGGCAGAAGAACAGGTACATTCAAGCTCTTCTCTCCCTTGATCTCAGAAATCAGAGGGAATCTATCACTGAGCATCTCACGGTAACACTCTGGATGAAGGAGCCATAAACACACACTGCTACCCACACAGGGAGGGGAGGGGTCAGAGCAGACTGAAGCTGAGGCTATACAGTGGATTCTTGGCACCTGTAAGCAGACAGAGGTCAAGTGTGTCCTGGTTATATCAAAATGGCCTGTGGGGCAAGAGATGACTCTCATTCATTAAAACACAATTCATTTGTGACCTGTGCCGTGGATTTCTCTGCTGCTAACGTCACTGTGCTTAGATCACACACTAAAGCATTAGCATAGCTCCAAGTGCCCATGGCAATCGCCAGGATGACCTCTCCTGCTTAAAGAGACACAGGAAGCACAGAAGGTGTTCAGGCAGCCCTGAAATCACAGAACCGAATGATCTACCCCTGTGCTCTAAACCCCCCAGCCAGTTCCAAAGTAAGCTTCCAACTACTGCCTCGTGTTGCCATTAAAACCTAGAGGTAATCACGAGAAGAGAAAATCACGAGTCACACTCCCCACGCACTCCCACTCATCATGTAACGGCAGAAGCGCCTCTTCACTGCTGCACTATTTTTCCACGGGGAGGGGGGGAATCCACCTCGGCACCCCTTCATTCATGAGCACTCATGCCAAGGAAGATGGGGAGGCTGAGGCTAGCTCTCAAGCCCCCTGCCTTTGTCCTGCTTCCTCTTCTAGAATGCCTGTCCCTACCCTTGGCTGATCACCGGACCCATGTGCCTAGTTCCTTACTCCAGGAAGCTCCCCATGCAAATGTCCCTCCTCCCTTGCCCTTCCTCATTCCAGATTCTCAAACCACCTGACTTGATCATCTTTATATTTATAGCTGTGTCTGCTCTGTAAGGAGACATTGAGGCCCCATGGGTCACATCCCTAGCACCCTGTGGACACTCGGAGAAGGTTAGGAAATCCTGAACTCTTGCCTCAGCCTCACTGAGTTCCAATTTGGACTCAACTGCTTATTCTGCCTTTGCAATGGGGCATGCATGAAGTATCACCGGTCCTCAATTTTCCCTCCTGGCAACGATAAAGATCACCATCTTCCTAGGCCACTGTGAGAATTACATGAGATCGCATGTACAAAAGCTCCAAGCATCTCCAACACAACATGTGAAATGACTAGCAGCATGAATCCATAATCCAACCCCTGGGCATGGTGGTACACATCTCTAATCCAGCACTTAGGAGACTGAGGCAAGGGGATCACAAGTTCAAACATTGCCTGGGCTACAGAATTAATTGAAGGCCAGCCTGGATAATAGAGACTTGGTGTCAAAACAAGAAACAAACAAAACTATTTGTTTTAAGGGTTGAGAGAGTGCCTGCATAGTGAGGCTCTGGGTTCAGTCCCCAAGGATGCAAAATACAATGTAATGTATGGCATTCTGGTAAAGAACGATGAGATGAATAATGATGGTTAAAATATCATTAGTACACAACGTAGACTTTTCCATTCAGTTTTCCAAGGTTCCATGGCAATGCTATTAAAACAGAAGACAAGGAGCTGCTTTGGTTAAAATACTGGCTCTGCATCAGCTTTAGGCCAGGGGGAAAGGGTGAGGTAATAACAGATTTTTGGTTTCAAAAAATGTAATAATAAAATCGATCTTCCAGATTAAAACTACCCTGAATTAAGTCTTTTTTTTTTTTCCAAAAAGGGTCTTAAGTATCCCAGACCTGGAGCTCACTATGTATCCCAGGATTGGCCTTGAGTGTATGATCTTCATTCCTTTACCTCCTAGTGCCGGGATTATAGGTGTAGACCACCATGTCCAATTTATGGAATGATAAGGATTGAACCCAAGGCTTGATGCATGCTAAACAAGCACTCTATTAACTGAGTTACATTCCCAGCACTGGGTCAGCACTGGTGAATAACAATCATACTCACTTTTCCATTCTTGGACCAGATTTGGGATGTAGGACTATTCCATCACTTACATACAAACATTTCTATGTAGGGTCTGACCATCCTCTAAGCTGAGGTCAAAACTTTAGTTACAGGCTCGGTTCAGCTCCAGAAAAGTCCAAGGGGTCATCAACTCACAATGTTTTAGCAAATACGTTTTCTAAAGGTTATGAACAGATCCACTGGTGTCAGTTGCCTGGGAGCATTATTGAATCTACTTCCTACATCCAGTAGTTTAACAGTGGTCCAACTCACAGGCTCCATGCCCAGCACCTACAATGTACTAGATCATGTTTGTGCAGGTCCTTGTGAATTGTCTTCTGCCCTCAAGAATCTTCCATCCAGGGCTAGAAATGTAGCTCAGTTGGTAGAGAGCTTGCCCACCATACAGGAATCCCTGGATTCAATCCCAGTGCCCCATAAAACTGGGTATGTATGGTGGTTTGAATGAAAATGGCCCCCATAGGCTCTTTAGGGAGTGGCACTATTGGGAAGTGTGGCCTTGCTGGAGTAGGTGTGGTCATGTTGGAGGAAGTGTGTCATTGGAGGTGGGCTTTGAGGTTTCAAATGCTCAAGCCAGGCCCAGTCTGTCTGTGTCTGTGTCTGTGTCTGTGTCTGTGTCTGTGTCTGTCTGTCTGTCTGTCTGTCTGTCTCTCTCTCTCTCTCTCTCTTTCTCTCTCTCTTCCAGCTGCCTGCTGATCCAGATGTAGAACTCTAAGCTACCTCTCCAGCACCATGTCTGCCTGTGTGCTGTCTTGCTTCCCACCATGACAATAATGTACTAAACCTCTGAAACTGTAAGTCAGCCCCAATTAAACACTTTCCTTTGTAAGAGTTGCCATGGCCATGGTGTCTTTTCACAGCAATAGAAACCCTAACTAAGACAGCATGGTAGTATCTACCTGTAATCCAAACATGGGAAATTCAGGGTCATCCTTGGTAGCACAGTAAGTTTGAGGTCAGCCTGCATTACATTAGATAGTGTTTCAAAAAACAAAACCACTCTTGAAACCGCTTCTAAAGAACCGTAAGAAAACAAATGGCTAGTGGTTCCCACAACTGAACTCATAGTAGACTCTGTGAGGCTATCTACTGCTGGGAGGGGTCATCACCCCTTAAATACACAAAATCCAGTGTCAGAAACATCACATCTTACTGGCGTTGTCATTGCAGCTGTCCTCTGCATTAGGAATTTGTCATTTAACAGTTCAGATACCACGGGAGCCACATGTCATGTACCTATGTTCACTTTAGCTGAAAGGTGTGGGAAGGTGCAGGAGGGCAGGGCACAGGGTGCTGGATGAAAAGTCTCTCCTTGTGGGAGTCCAATCTGCTAGCATCATCAGCCAGATTGTTTCCAGTTATCACTTCTTTGTTATCTCCCTGCCTAGTTTCTTCCACTGATGCCGACACAGGGACCTGAGCTCCACTAGCTGTATAATTACATGTATTTTTCACAGTGGCATCACAGAGTCAGCATTCATTTCTCTCTACTGGAAAGGCAGAAAATGAACCCAGCTCCATCCACCTCTAAGTCTAACCTGTGGCCACTGGCTGTCTCTTATACCCTAACAGCCATGGCCAGGGAGCTGGAGATGGGGAAACTAGCAACTGAAGAAGGCTCCAGCAAGCTCTTATCTTTCATATACAGAAAGCAAAGAATTAACATTCCCCCACCCCCTTAGTTCTTGGTACAGCCTGGAATTGGAAGCAAGGACATGCATCTTCCACGGCAGGAAGAGTCTAGCTCATTGCATTCTCTTTCTGAATGCATAAGAATCTCACCACTCCCCATGCGGTGATAGAGTGGAGTCAACATTAAAACAGATTTATTTCTAAACTTTCCAGAAGATCTATTTCTCCAGCAAAAGGATTTGTCTTAATACTGCATCTTTGAGCATTACCCAGAAGGCTCCAGGTTGCAGACCTGTGGCCATCTGTCCATTCATGCCATTCACTTATTGACTCAGAGCTTAGAAGAGCCACAGACTGGCAGCTGAGTCAGCAGTTCTTCAGCCCATCTCGTTTTCTACCTCCCTCCAGCATCACTAGCTAAACCACACCACATGCTTAGGTTAAGCCAACCCAGATTCACGCTACAACCCAACAGGAAGAGCCTGGGAAGCCAAGTGCAAGCCAAATAGCCAAAGAGGGTGGAAAGAAAGGTTGGCACCATGGGACCCCTTCAGTCATTGATCCATTAATACATCAACCCTTCTAGGCTACTGACCATGTGCAAGGTATCTTATGTGGAATGCTCACAGGTGGACCAGAGCCTCCTACAGTGAGAGGAAGTGAGGTTGGAGTCTATAAATGCGAACAGAGAGCATAAAGATGTGAGCTATGAGAAAGGAAATAGTGTGGGGGCTATGTAGAGGGAAAGCTCATTTGTTAAAATAGAGAGAAAGGTTGATTCTTGAAACGTCAGAAACAAGCTATTGGGGACCATGAACAAGTGAGATTTCAAACTAAGCAAACAAGGAAACAAAAAAGGTAGAATGCACTAAGCCAATCCAAGAGGCAGTAAGTAGAGGGAAGTGGACAGTGGGCTGGAGTCCAGAGACAGAGAGATAAAACAGGAAGGGATTAACGAAGACCTTTGAAAACCCAAGAAAGGAAACCTGGGGCTTCTGTTTCCCTTCGGCTAACAAGGGGCTTGTGAGAGACTATTTGATGAGGGATGCAAATAACCAACATCTGGACAGCTCAACTCGCTAGTGAGATGTATGGGGAGTGAGAAAGGAGTCACGGGGCCAGCGGGCAGACTACTGCAATGGTCCAAGCAAGGCCAACATGGCTTCAAGAGGGTGAGAAGCAGCAGTGAAGAGGAGGAACGCACTGCCTGGGTCTGACCACTGACTGGAGAGCAAGGGGAGGGCCCTAAAACCACATTTCTTGGGGGAGGACATTTTGTTTTCCCTTTCTCTGTTTTTTTTCCTTAGGGGATGTAATGTGTGCCTGCCCCCCCCCAACCCCCATCACTCTTGGTGAATTAAACCCCTCAGACTCATGTGGAGAGCTAATTAGATTTTCTTCAGGCACAATTAAAGGCACCAATAGGAACTCTCCAGGACAGAGTTGGGCCTATGACTCACCCTGCCTGTCTGTCACCTCCCTACTGAAGAAGTACAGTCAAAGTTGCCTTTCTAGAACATTCTAGAATCAAAAGGGGGAGTCTTGTCAGGGCTTCCTTCACCCAAGAGACACCAAGGATACATCAGGGTGCATGTTCTTAAATACAGAATTTGTGTAAGGGTGAAAAAAGAGAGGGTGTGAGGAGGGAGGAGGGAGGAGGGAGAGGAAAGAGAGGAGAGAGATGGGGGACAAAGGTTTCCTTGCAGCCTTGGGCTCCCATCCTTCATCCTCTTCCTTACTCCTCCCACAACTATCACAGAGCTTCATTCCAGAATAGTCCATTCAATCCAGACCAATGTTTAGGCTGTCAGCTCAAAATAAGAACAGAATGCTATTTCTCCAACAGGTTGTGGGAAGCCAATCTTTGTTTCTATAATCTGCCAGAAAGAATTTAATTTTTTTAAAAAAAACAAACTATGTAACTCCTGAATTGCTTTCTTTTTCTCTGTTCTTTTCCTTTCTCTCCTCCCTCCCATCTTCCTTCCCCCCCCCTCCCCGCTTCTTCCCAATGCTCTTCCTCTCCCTTCCATGTGTGAATGTGTGTGTGTGTGTGTGTGTGTGTGTGTGTGTGTGTGTCCACATTGGGAGGGGTGCATGTGTCTTGGGGCCAGAGTCCAGCCTTTGGTGTCATTCCCCAGGCACTGTCCATTTATTTTGTTTTTTGTCAGAAAGGGTCTCACTGGCTCAGGGCTCACCAAGTAGGTGAGACTGACCAGCCAGCAAGCAGCCAGAATTCACGAGGGTGTGCACTGTGCCCAGCCTTTGTCATATGAGTTCTGGGGATCACACTCATACTTGTACAGCAAGCACTTTCCCAACTGGGCTCCCACTGTTCATTCAGAGTGTGAATGGCTTTTGTAACAGCATGAATAGACGAGAAGGGCAGTATGTCATGTGAAGTAAGACAAGAAAAATATTGCATGATCACACACACAAATAATGTGTGTGTGTGTGTGTGTGTGAGAGAGAGAGAGAGAGAGAGAGAGAGAGAGAGAGAGAGAGAGAGAACTAGAATCCACACTGAATATGAAATAAAGGTTTTCAGTAGAGAAGGAAGGAAGTGAAAAGAAATTATGAAGTGTAGGTCAAAAGTCAAAGGTTATACAGAATGAACACATCGACACATATCTGATGTCCAGTTTTTTTTTTTTTTTTTTAAAGAAAGATCTGGTACATTAAAAGTTTCTGCTTTACAGGTAAATGTAAGTTGTCCTTGTCACTGGGAATATGAAATGGCTTCTTTTGTGGGACTGCTTTACTATTTGACTGGAACTCACACAGTCACCTTGCAAACCTCAACTACACACAACCAAACCACACTTGAAAAAGCAAAAGGAGCAAATGTGTGGGACAGCAATGGCCAATGAAAATGCATTCCACTGGGCCTCTCACCCCGGTCCATCATCGGAGAATGAGCCTGAGAAACCAGGTGCGACCTGTTTCTCCTCCCTAGAAATGTTGCATCTCAGAACACACTGGAGAAAAGCAGAGGGGGAATCGCCTTGCTGTGTGCTCTGAAATGCGAGCTGACGGCTGAGTGAGCATCACCCTGGCCCCGGCCGGAGCTGAACTTGCAATCAGTCTAGATAAAAACCGCTAGACTGGAACCAGAGCTCGATATCAGGGGATACCTGTGAACTGGCTGTTCTTTCCCATGGACAGGCTCTGCAAGAGCGAGCGTCCTGTGACTGAGCACTCACCAGCCCTGTTCCAGCTCAGCACAGAGACACTCACATGCTTTAAGGCACACAGACAACCTAAAAACCACTAAGAGAACCACCCACCATGGAGCGACAGTTAAGTATTAGTGCTATGTTTACCCCCTCCCCCAAGAAAAAGAAGTAGACGCCATTTTCAAAAGCAATTTCAAAGTTGGGCATGGTGGTACATGCAGGCAAACCTGGTTGAAGCAGGAGGATTACCACAAGTTCAAAGTCAACCTGGACTACGTAGCCAGATCCTATCTCAAAACAAACAAACACTCAAACAAAAAGCAAAGACCTACTAATCAAACAGAAAGGAGTTATAGATGACCTGGTACATACAGAAAAAAAATATATTCAAATATCCACAGACATCATCTTGGATGTGTAACTGTTGCCTTCATTTCTATATTTTTGTGTGCTATGAGGTATGCATACATGTGCATAAGGGTCATGTGTGCATATACACATGGTAGAGGCCAGAGCTCCCAACAGGGTATCTTCCTCTATTGATCCCAAGGGTCTTTCACTGAACTTGGGGCTCACCGTTTCAGCTAGACTGGAAGGCTAGCAAGCTCCCAGAAGCCATCTGTCTTCACCCCCCACCCCACACACCCCAGTCTATAAAAAGGGCAGTCAGGACAGGAGCTCCAGCAGAGACGGAGGCAGAAGCCATGGAAGAACACCGCTTACTGGCTTGCTTTCTTATGTAACCCAGGAGCACCTGCTTATGAGGGGCACTGCCCACAGTGGGCTGGGCCCTCCCATAGCAATCATTAATGAAGAAAGAGGCCCACGAGGGCTGGAAAGGTGGTTCAGGGGTTAAGAGCACTGGCTGCTCTTTCAAAGGACCAGGGTTCTATTCCCAGCACCCACATGAAAGCTCACAACCATCTATAACTCCACTTCCAGAGGATCCGACTCTCTTCTGGCCTTCATGGACACCAGGAATGCGAATAGTGCACAGACATGCATGTAGGCAAAACATCCACACACGTGCAAAAATAAAAGATTAAAATGAAAAGAATAATGCTCCAAAAACATGCCCACAGGCTACTCTGAGGGATCCAAATCCTCTGGTAAGGTCCTGCTTCCCACATGACCCATGTTTGCATCCCTGTTTTCATTTCTGTGAAGTTTCAGGACCACATGATAACTCAGTGCTTAATATAATAAGGAGCTACCATTATCCCACCAGCATTGGGTGAAGGTTCCAACATATACCCTTGTGGGCATTTGTGGTTAGTCTGCCTTTTGGACACTGGTCTACCTATATTTTTTTTTACTTATTTTCTGAGTTTCCTACAAGAAACATGGGTATGCTTTACAATCAGAAAAAAAAAACAAGAATTGATGTCATATTTTATTTATTTTTAAAATATTTTTATTTTGTCTGAGTGTTCTGCCTACATGTGTGTCTGTTTCCTATGTGTGTACTCAATGTTCAGAGAAGCCAGAGAGGGTGTGAGAACTCCTGGGACTGGAGTTACACACAGGTTATAGGCTACCTTGTGAGTGTTGGGATCTGAACTCAGATCCTCTGCAAGAACAGCAAGTGATCTTAACCACTCAGCCATCTTACCAGCAACTATGAGCGCAACTAAGGAAGACACATGATATTGATCTCTGGTTTACACACACACACACACACACACACACACACACACACACACACACAGAAAGGAGGGAGGGAGGGAGGGAGGGAGGGAGAGAGAGGGGGGAGGGAGAGAGAGAGAGAGAGAGAATGAATGAATGAATGAATGAATGAATGACATAGTATAGAGAGGTACTCTTCAGTAAAGATAACCGTGTTTCCCAAACGTACTAGACACTAGCCCCCCTTTGGGCCTGTCACCTACAAAAAGTGCACGGACAGACTTGGAGCCACATGCTTTAGTCCTCAACCCACCTGAGCTCAGATTCTGGCTCCCCATAGATACCCAAAACCCAGCAAGGGTATCAATCCAGGGAGAGGATGTGGATTACATGGAAAACCAGTTACTACCCCCCAAGTCCTAGACCCCCAACTCACTATCTGCTCCAGCGGCCAGAGTGGGTCCTAACAATATTCCTTCCTACGAAATCCTCAGGGGAGGTAGGAGTTGCTGATCAGTGAACCACATTTTGAGAAACACAAGACCACAGGGAAAATCCACCTGCTTTTTATAGCAACACACACACACACACACACACACACACACACACACACACACAAATCAAGTCTTAATCAGAATTTGAAACATCTATTCTTTTCTGGGAAAAAAATCTTAAAATATATACATTAATATACATATTCATTTTATGTGTACAGGTGTTTGGTCTGCACACACTTCTGTGCACCACCTACATGCAGTACCCACACAAGCCAGAAGATGGCGTTAGATCGCTGGAGCTAGAGTTACAGATGGTTGCAAACTGTCATGTGGGTACCGGGAACCCAACTGCAGTTGGGGACAAGTGCTTGAGAGACAGCTTTTCACAGTGGTGATCAAAAATGGACTCTGATGTTGGCAGATCCCAGCTCTACCACAGCCTGGCGGCAGGACCAGAGGCGAGTTCCTTTTCCCACCCCACCTGCAGTTTCTCCATCTCTAAGACGGGACTAGCAAGGGGACACCTACTTGTGGAATTCCCGTGATGTCGCGATAAATATGACACAGGATGTTTGGGAACAGGCTTGGCCCCTAGAAATGACTGATGGTGTTGTTTACCTTTAATAAGTTTGTATATTATCATCTCCCCTGGGAAACAGCTCCACAGCTATGTGCTTATAGGTGACGTGCTTTAAAGCTGATGGCTAAATGAGGCACTGTATTCACTCTCTCCACTCACTACTGCCCAGGACCAGCATGCATCACATCTGTTGTTTCTGCAGACCCCTGTCTGCCGCCCCATACTGGTGGTCCTTGGAAGGGACTCTTGCACAGGGCCACCCGCAACGGTCTGCTCGCACTGGACGATCACTGTCCGGGAGACAATCCAAGCAAGTGTGCTGAGTGTTCAAAGGACGACATCATCATGTGAGCCCCCATGCCACCCACTGAGATAGCTCAATAAGGAGAGGTATGCTGGGGGCATTGTTCCCCGGGCCGTATATGCAGATATCTTTAACCCAGGACCTCAGAAGGGGACTGGATGGAGACAGGTTTGTAAAGAACCGACAAAATCCAAGTGAGGCCGTTAGAGTACATTCTCATCTGGTACCACTAGTGTCCTGGGAAGAAGAGACTGCGGACCAGAATGAAGTCAGTGTGGGGAAAAAAGGACCAGGCCACCTGTGAGTCAAGAAAACAGATCTCACAGGAAAAGTGGCTTCAGTCCTCCTCGCGCTTTTGACCTGGGACTTCCAGCATCCAGAGTAGGAAGGAGGTAACTGTGCCATTCCAGCCCCTCTCCTGGGTACGGTGTCACAGCAGCCAACCTCCCCAGGGATGGTTCCCAGCTAAGACCAAACACCTGTCTGACAGTCAAGGTAAGCCAGCCTCCTGAGACTCCAGGCTAAGACAAGGAAGTCCTTAAGCTGGGGAGACAGGTACAATTTTCAGCTGCTGACTGACTCTGGAACATGTCCTTGGTACTTCCGGAACCTGTTTCTTCCTCGACGGGGCTGCTGGGCAGGTTGAGATGGACCCTGTTTGAGCCTGGGCCACTGCTCCTCTATCCCCCTCACCAGGACCTCCTCTGGATGGTGCTGCTTCCATGCCTGCTCTGCTCGCTTCCTCGCCTCATTGCCACAGACGGAGCTTTAGACAATTCTAACTAGGTTGCATGCATGGCTACCTAAAGCCCTCCAATAATGCTCATAGTACTGACATGGAAAGTTAGCTTCCTCCTCAAAATCTACTAAAAAAAAAAAATCCCCTGGCAACCTTCTCCTAGCATAGCACCATGGGCTGTACATTTCCATTTAGAGAAGTGTCTGTGCAGTTTGAAAAAGGCAAACACTTTCCCATTTCTACCCCAGGACCTTTGTACAAGCTGATCCTACCTGGAGAGTCTTCCCTCCAGTTTCCACTGTGCTGGCTTCCTCTCCAAATATTTCCTCCTAGGAGAGGCCTTTCCCACCATCATCGGGAAATCTTTCCCATCACTTCATACCTTGCTGGCTGCCTTCCGGAGGTCAGCAGAAACTGACCTCACCTCCGGAAAGGCACACCCCACTGCTGCCTAATAGACTGTAGCATGTGCTGTATCCAGCACTTTACCCAGTGCCTAGAAGGAAATGAGTGTGTGAGTGTGAGTGAGTATGTGTGTGTGTGTTTGTGTGTGTGTCCTATATGGGGACCAGGGGCATGAAAAGGCCCTGAAAACTGTAAAGGGCTTCAAAGAACTAGCCAAATGATTCAAAGAGGGAAAGGCATCCGGAAATAAACCAAGCAACCACTGGCTGGGTGTATGAGACGAGGCCTTTGGACCAGGGACAGAGCTACACCGAGGCATCACTCCTGCTGGGGCACCCCTTTTCCACTGACCATGGAGGCTAGCACACACTGCAGGGACTATTCAAAGTCAGGCTGCTGAGGGCATGCCCGCCCGGGGACCAGAAAGGGGATCCTGGCTTCAGCAGCAAGACTGACTCCTCCTCCCCACCTTTGAACCACACCCACCTGCATCTGGTCACTTGTATCAGAGCTTCCTTCCTGCCACAAGCCTGGAGCCTACACACCCTCAGTGGGCGGGCTCGGGAATCAGATTTCTGGTCATTCCCAATGCCAGCAGAGCACCATCTTGCCTATCTTTAGATGTTCCGTGGACTGAAAAAAAAAAATCAATTTACCTGCCTGGCGCTCAGGCCAGGACCCCTCTTCTGATAACATCCGTAACGAGCAATATGAGGCTTCCCCTGGCGCACGAGGGGAAGGCAATGCTACCCTCTGAGGTCCAACAGCCCCCTGATACCCTAAGGTATGTTACTCTGCCCTTTGGAGTCAGCCGGGCTTCGGTGGAAGCTGTGGACAGCCAATCCTAGAGGTGCCAGCAAGGGGGCAAAAAGTCATTCTGCATGCTCACCGACCCCGCTGGCCCGTTCCTCTGTCACAGAAGCCATGTGGGGCCACATTAGACCAGCTTACCTGAAGCACGTGGCTTTGGTATCCTCCATAGAGCCTAGATCAGCTGTTTAGAGACCAGCTTGAAAGGGAAACCCAAGACAGGCCCTGGAGCATCCTGCCTCCTTAGAAAACCACAGGTAGGTCAGACAAGCAGAGCAGAAGGGGACCCTGAATGTGGGAAGGGAAGTAGCCTAAGACACCTAGTCCTGACAGGGGTCAGATCTCACTTCCTCTCAGCTGGCTTGATCAGCAGACCAGGACAAAGAGAAGCTGGGGAGCATGAGGCAGGAACAAAGGAGACCTGCCCTCCAAGTCCCCAACCCCTCTGCATATCTTCCAATCCCCTGTGCTCAACCTTTTGGATGTCCTTGACCTCTGACCTTCACCCCACACACCCACACCTAGAAGCCAGTGCTACAGACATGAGAGAAATGTTCCCTACAGTGTTCAGGGATGCAGCTGGAAACTCTGCCTCCGCTGGTTGCTTTCTGATCTCAGAGGAGACTCACTGGAACTCTCCAGCCGAGGTCAAGAGGTGCTGGCTCCCATCCCGGCTTTGGGCAGAACTTTAGAACTCAAGGGACATGTGTGAGAAGATACAGAAGCCCTTGTTTCCTTAATCCAAAGAAGGTGCTTGGAGAAGTCTTTGGTTTTTGTCCCAAGTTACCCGGAGTAGGGGTTGGGCTGCCTATTAGCCAAGTTACCATGAAAGGGACATAGGCCATCAGTGTGTATCTTCAATCATTTTTGTTGGAAAAGTGGACAACCCAGATAGTTAATCCAAAAGCTTTTGTTTTGTAAATGCAGATGATGAATTTAAAAAAAAAAAATGAACCGTGCAGACAAAAACAAAACCTTTGCAGAGCCCGAGTATGTTCCCTAAGAAACAGAGAGGGGCTCAGCAGCACTGGGGAGATCATCAGAAGGCATCTTCTACCTCTGCCTTTCCTCAGGAAGGTCTTCCTGGCTGTAGTCCAAATGCACAGCTTCCAAAGTGACAGCCAGGAATCATGGCTCTGCCTACTTTGAAGACAGAAGCAAACCCCAAGGGAATCGCCACGAAACACACGGAAGGTGCCACTGCCCAAGTCCTGGGACTCACCTCTCCTCCTGCTGCTCCTGACTCTAGGCCCCTGTCCTGGGACTCACCTCTCCTCCTGTTGCTCCTGACTCTAGGCCCCTGTCCTGGGACTCACCTCTCCTCCTGCTGCTCCTGACTCTAGGCCAGCTCCCTCCCACTCCCAGCACTTGACACCCCATCAGCACACTCCCCTTTACATACCCTACTTCCAGGGTCCATGCCTTCAGTTAAGCACGGACCAGCTGGGAGCCCCACAAGGAAGGGCTAGGCTTTCCATCCCCTAGTCCTGCAGCATATACATACACAGGACTTAGAACACAGGAGCAGATCCAGGAATGACCACGTAACTGTCAATCAAACGGCAAATGATCTCTGAGCACCAGCCTGAAGAGAGACCCATACAGTCAGGAGCTGGGGGGGGGGACCCCCCAGACTTTTGCAAGGGATCTCAGTTGAAGAAGTCTCCACCATTGGAGGAGACTCCACTCGGCTGCCCTACCACAGCCGTCTAGTCTCAACACTCTCATACTTGCTTCCTCCTCTGACTACAGTGGCCCTCGTGATGGCTGCCCAGAGCCTCTGAGAGGGAGCAGCACCTCTTCTTTTCATTCCTCCTCATCCCTGTTTCACAGGTCCCCTTGTGCCATCACCACCACCAACACCTTGCCTTCCTCGTTCTGTACAGGGTCTGTTCCTACAGCTAGAGCCCTAAGCCCTCCAAGGCAGGACCATCTGCTCTGGCCTCTGTCGTGTCCAGTGCCTCAGACAGGCCCTAACACATGATAGGTATGCAATGCATGCGACATGAAGAAGAAAGCCGGACATTTCTAAGGAGCACCAAACAAAGTCAGAAACCTATGCTTGAGCAGCAGGTGGACCCCTGACTCCCCTCCAAACAAAGTCAGAGCCTGTGCTTGAGCAGCAGGTGGA